>JAAAKG020132503.1:0-14486 GCA_010014905.2 Druon quercuslanigerum
TATAATATAATATAATATAATATAATATAATATAATATAATATAATAGAATGTAATATAATACTGAATATAAATAAATACATATTTCTTTAATAAATTTACCAATAGAATTAAAAATGATCGTCAATGCCAGGAATAGAACAGAAAGGATCATTTTTTTGAACTGAGAGAAAACGGTTTACGTTATTTATCAAAAATTTATATAACAGTGTAACTGATGATCATTCTGGGGCTTTACCGCAATATATAATATTTGACGCTGTTTTTATCTATGAATTATTAACATGACGAGCTCAACCTTGTGTCTTTATCTACGAAATTGAAGAAACGTCATTTTTAACAAATAAAAATTTTGTTTTTGTCTAGAAGGCATGATGCAATGGTATGTTTTTTATCGATTTATGAAAGAAAAACAGTTCTTAACTATGAATTGATATTTCTATTATACTTACTTGTAAAGAAAAATGAGATTTTTGATTGTCAAAAATTATATTTTAGCAATTTTAAAGATATAAACCAATTTTTCTTTACTTGGATGCTTAGAAAGCTTAATAATGTAATAAAGCATGTTCCTTACATAGTCCGCAGACTAAAATAAACGTTTTTAGAAATAAAATATTAAACGTCTTTGATCTGAATGCTATATAAGTCGTTTTAAATCATCCGTATAAATCAGCACTATAATGTCCTTAACAACCATAATTTTGAGAAAGCTTCTAAAAACTCCGATAAATTGGCATATACATATATAATTTTTTTATAAGTACATTCGCGAAATAGAGAATAATGTAAACATATTACCTATGCAGCCCCTTCATCGGAAAGAACCTACCTAAAGTTTAAATTTATTCCCAGAGTTTTCGAGAGCCATTGTAGCGAGTAATTGAAATCAAGTAGTGATCGCAACATAAACGCACAGTTCATCGTACACAAAGACCTTACAAAATTTTTCTATTTGAAGAAGAACTACTTTTTGCTAAAAATTGATGGCGGTCATGGTTGTAATTCTCATAAATCAATAGAAACAAGAAATTAAGTGTCAATTAGTTACTGTAAAATGACTTTAGAGACCCCATTCCTCAAACTCAGCCCCTGAACGATCGAAATTTGACGAGAGAAACAACTCGCCTCAGCGTGCCACATTCGCTTTGCAGTGTCTTCTTTATTTGTTAATATAGAAGTAAACTAATTGTTGTAAATAATGTAAACTGCTGGTTCTTATTTTTATTAAGTGTCTCTAGAATAATTTATTTAGCATTTGTTGCAAACTGATGCACTTAAACTCTGTTAAATCATTTGCTATTAACTTTTTTTATAAGTAATTTTGCGAAATAGAGATCAATGGGAACATATTACCCGTACAGCCCCCTTATCGGAAAAAACTTACTGGTATTGTTTTTCATTTAAAGTATTCGTTAAAAATTTTGTCAACTCAAGCGGTTTATATCCATTCTCAAGTATTTATTAAGAAATATTTTTAGCAAATGAAGCTATATAGGGTGCAAGTTTTGGGAAAAATTATTTGAGGTTCATTCTATCCACAAAGCCTTATTTGAGCTTCTTTTCCTAACTGGAAAAAAAGATTTTGTTAGCTGTAATTTTGCTATCCAATAATGTATAGCAAATTGATGCACTTTTGTAAGCAATGATGGTGAGATACGTCTAAGCGGAAGGGTTAGAGCAAAAAAGTTTTTCCAAGTTTTTTTATAAAGAATTGTGTATCTTTTCTTTTAACCCTCAGACAAATAAATATTCGCACAGAGAGCACTACAAACTGGAACACAACACAAAGTGATGTACGATAGTTTCGGGTTACAGAATAAGTGCAAGCGCGAGTCTACTTAGCGTGCCATGAAAACATATAGGAGTCAATCAGTAGTGCAAATTAATCGAGCAAGCCACGAAAAGTGTCCTTCACTGCTTAAAAACGATCCGGGAAACACAAACTTTCGGGCCTCGCCAAGTTTTGAATAAATACAATCCATGTCTAATTTCTCAAAGCTAGCCTCTAGTCTAGGTAGGAGAGCATCAAGAGGAGTACAGAAAAAAACTAAAGTTTTATGTTGCGGATACTTTTCAAGGAGATTAATTTAAATTTTTTTGAATCAAAACAAAATAAGATTCAAGAGAGTAGACATGATAGAGTATGCGTGGAGCGAACCATCTTCAAGTTATCAAGTATGCCCAATGGCTAAGTATAGTAGTAAGCCCAGACATTAACACTTTTGCTCGCTAAATTAACAAAAGTAACGTGGGCTAGAGCATCACTCTGCAATCTACAATTTAAAAGACAAAACTAATTTACTTCCATTAGTTTTGACAATCGATATTAAGGAGATGTCGAGAGCTAGGGCTTCGAATTTATCTGTATGCCGCTTTTTACCCCAATTTCTTTTTTTGATATGTTTCTACTCTATTGTAAGATAATTATCATTCTTTATTACAGACTTTAATGCTGACACATTATATTAATGCTAAAGGAAGAGTTTAGACCACAGTTTTTAACCTCTTCAAGATATGGGAGTATAGCTTTCCTTTCAGTTTGTAATTTTTCACTATAGTCTTCCGCAATGCTGATCCCAGTGCTGTTTGATTTTTTTAGCTACAATATTTCTTATCCTTAAAGCAACGTAGCTGAGTTAGGAGGCGACGCGGGTTGTCCGGGATATTTCCTTCAGTCTCTTTAATAGATTCAACCTGGTCTGAGCGTAGTTTAAAATAAAGATGCTGCTTAAAAATAACACATATTGACTGAATCAGGTCCTTATCTTTCTCTTCCTAAAGAACGCTCAAGTTAGTCAGTTTTCTGCTTGGTAATGCTCTATCCTTTGCCTTAATTTTTCGGTCTTGTTTCAAAACAATCGACCTAATTTCTTCCGGCTCGAACTGGAGGTCCTTGTTTTCTATGATACGATGGTCAACTTTGTTGTAGATAGCTAAAATTTCAGACTTTAAATTCCCCATTTTTGCATTGAAAGTTTAAATTTATTTTTAGAGTTTTTAAGAGCCATTGTACGAAGTAATTCAAA
Source organism: Druon quercuslanigerum (assembly GCA_010014905.2). Lineage (NCBI taxonomy): Eukaryota > Metazoa > Arthropoda > Insecta > Hymenoptera > Cynipidae > Druon > Druon quercuslanigerum. The sequence goes on from JAAAKG020132503.1 coordinate 3,029, forward strand.
TCATATAGATATCGCAGCATGAACGCACAGTTTACCCTAAACAAATACCTTACAAAATTTGGCAATTTGAAGAACAAATTTTGCTTAAAATTGACCGCGTTCATGGTTGTAATGCTCACAAACCAATAAAAACGAGAAAGTTTTGTCAACCAATTTTTGTGAATATTGTAAAGTACTGCTTCTTATTTTTATGAAGTAGTTCTTGAATAATATTTGCCGCAAAATTTGTTGTATCATACTGTGTGCTATGTCATGCTTATAAAATTGACCGTACTTTCTAATAAAACATATTCTTCATTGGTGCAAAGTGATGCAGTTAAACTATGTTGAATTATTTACTATTAACTCTAGGGTGGTCACTAGTATGTTGACAAAAATACAGGCAAATCCTTATAACCCTATAATAATTTTTTCTTTAGAACATTTTTCTATAGTAATAAAAGTATCTGGTTTTAAATTGCCTCCGAATAAGCATAGCTGGATAATTAAGAAATAACTAAGGCATTCAGGACAATTATACATAGACTTTTTTGAAATTATTTTTAATTGCAAGTTACATGAAAGATTTCTGTTCAAACTTAACTGATTTATAATATTCTATTATAGTTTAACATTTAACAAAAAATTAGATTGTTAATTTGGATCTTTGCTCTTTACCCGGCTTATTCGAAAATTTCGTGCAATTAAGTTATTTGAACCGACCGGAACTTCTTTCATTTGTGCTTTTGTCAATTCGGAAACATAGCCACTGTTTATGTTTATTTTCATTCTTTTCATGCCTTTAGAACCATCCACCTTACGTACATACACTCCAGCAAGAATATTAGTACTTTCCGAAATTGCTAGTACGTCACAATCGACTGTTGATGAAACAATTTGATGTTGGGTTTAAATAGGATGATAGATATAAGTCATACTTGTTCGCACTTTTATTCTTGCTTCGGCAGAGAAGCTGTACCCTCAAAATACAAATCTACCAGAATTTTTCTTGTAGTTAAAAAGTCGAATAAATTCTAGATATTAAGTCCATATCCATTTCCGTTAGTAGAAGGAAGTATGGTCGGCGGATGCGATACCCTTGCACAGTTTGGAGATGAAGGGCAGTCTGAAGAATAAGGTCTGGAAGGAGGCAGCCAAGCTGGATAATGAGTGCTAAAAGGAGACCTTAACCTATACTTTGCAGGCTGAGAAGGAGACCTGACTGGAGATTGATTTAGGTCAAAAAGCTCTCTTTCAGGTAGAGACCCGGAACTTGACTCTGCAACAAAAAACCGAGGATTACATTTTCGTAAAGTCTGTAAGACTAGTAGTAATATAAGTATTTAGTCTATTTTTTCAGTCAATATAACTGGCTTCTTTTTAGTAACTATTTTTAATACTTAATATTCCAATTGTAGCTTCAATGTTATAAAATTTTCTTATCTAAACAGAGTTGTTATGTAACTAAGAATGGGCCAGTGTAGGCGATTAAGCATTCGAAAATATATTTCTTTTAACAAGAAAAAGAAGATCGAGAGAGCCCGAGATCGAGGAATTGAATGGCGAGGAGATAGAGAAACAGATAGGTAAGTACAGAAGGTCGACGGCAGCAGGGTTGAGCGGGATAGAGGACAAAGCATGACTGTTTAGTACATTAGAGATTATAGAGAGGCTGAAGGAGGCAGTAAAAAAAGTATGGAGAGGTTACCAATTCCCAAAAAGGAATGAGAGAAGGGTTTAATGGGATTGCGGTAGAGAATACCGTGTAGAAATTATACACAAAGGTACTGCAAGAGATTCTGGGGAAGGAGGCCGAGGGTAAAGGAATATTGCCTAAGAAGAGGTGGTCTTCAGGACAGGTAGAAGCGTTATCGAAAATATCTTCTTTCTGCAGAACTAGATGGATAAATAATTAAAGAAGGGGTTGAAAGAATACGCGTTTTCGAAAGGGGATTTGAGAGGGGCCTGCTCGAAAGAGCCAGAAAGATAAATAAAAATACATAAGATAGGGCAACATGAGGGGATGAAATTTCAGAGGGTTTGTGAATGTGGTATGCAGATAAAATAGCGCTGCTAGCAAAGTGCAAAGATGCCTTTTGGAAAATGGTGCAGTGGTTCAGAAGATACCTGGATAAGAACAGGTTAGAGGTGAGAGAAGAAAGGATGGTGGGTGAACGAGTCAGGTGCGGAAATAAGAGTAAGCGTAGAGGTGGACAAAGGTAGAACAAAAGGGCAGTAGCTCGGGCGTAGATGATGTTGGGTAAGATGGAAGTAGGTATAAGTGAAATGTAAGTAATGTAAATAGTAGATGAGCATTAGGTACGAGCTAATCTAACTACCTTTCTAAGGTGGTAATTTGGTTGTGGGAGAGGGGAATGGATTAATGTTGAGTTATTTATATATAATAATTTTATTATTTAAATCAAACAAGAAGATCATTTACAAAGCACTATAAAAACCATGGTTTAAAAATGTACTGAATTGACGTTTCAAGGACATGTGCAGTCAAGCTAATCGGTTGAAAAATTTCAAAGTTATTTAATGATAATCATCCTCATGTTGATATTTCCTTCTGACATTGCTTCAGATCAATCTGGCCATGAAAAACCACTTGGTCTAAAACATTTCCGGGAGTTCTGAGTCATCTACATTAAACAATTATAAGCAAAAATTTAAAATTGCACACGATATTGCAAACTGGTCACTTTCACTTTCAAGGTCCTGATTCGGAAATAATACGACGAAGACAAATGAACGCAACGAATACGACCAATTAAAATGCATGGAACTATCTCATGAAAATCTAACAATGCAAACCGGAACGAACTAAACTAACACATCTAATCGAAATGAAAGTAAGCAACATGAAAAATCTAACAGAAATGAAGGTAAGCATCACTATCAAACTACGCAAATAAAACAAACTAACACGCCCAATCCAACCAAAAGTAACACAAGCCACCTCACGAACCTAAACAAAGAAACCTTTACTTACTAAGACCTTTAAAAGCCAACAGTTTTATTTTTCGCATTGAAGCGCCGTCTGGAGCGAATCACAATAAATTTGTCAAATAATACTAAAGTATTTTTTTATAAAAAATCTGAACCAACACAGCAAAAACTGAGGGTTCAGTAAAGTTGCGGCTAAAATAAAATTTTTTATCATTTAAAACTTAAGCTACAGTAGATACTTTTAAAAGGCACCGATGACTTGGTATGAAAAGATTTTTGTATTAAATATGTCTTTATGTTGACAACTTTGCTGAATTACCTGCAAATTATATTTATAAAGTTATAAGTTCTATTTTATTTGCTGTACTATTTCGCAATTTCATTATCCCAATTAAGTTAGTTTCATCAAAGTTCGATTGCATGTGTGCTTTAAGGTAAAAATAATGTTATTAATTAAACAAAATGTCGAAGTGGGAAAACCGAAAAATGTGTTCTTTATAAATACACTCAAATACAATTGGAATCCTCTCGATTCCTTAGAATACCAAATCAGGTTTTATTCAGAGCTTATTTATCATTTTGGGTTCCTTTGCTGCAGGTGAGGTTAATTTTTTTTGCAGCGCCTGTGAAACCAAAAAAGGGGTTCCATTGGAATCCCTAGTATTTTTTGTGTACAGTAGAAAAAATATTTATTGAGATATTTTGATGCCTCAAGATAAAAGAAACATATAAGTATTTTAACAAACTTACCAATATATTTAAAGACAATTGGCAATGACAGGAACAGTGTCGAAAGGAAACTTATTTTTTCTGAAGAAAACGGATAACTGTAATAATTAAGAAGTGATATAACAGTGTTACTGATGATTATTCCGGGGCATTAGATCTTGTTTTATAATAACTGACCTGAGGTTTTCTCTCTTGACCTTGAGGTCTTTAGTTTCTAGCGCAAGATGGTCAACTTTGTTGCAGAGAGCTGACAATGCGGCCTCTACATTCCTTATTTTTTTAATTAAAAGTTAAAGCTTACCCTCCGAAATATCGAAAGCTATTGTAGACATTTTTTAAAGTTCTAAACTGCTTCTTATTATTTTTAGGTTGTGTACTATCAAAAGGAGTATAGCAAAGACAGTTTGGTGACACTTTGGTCGGTAAAACAGTGACCGGTCATTTACCAGCAGACGCTAATGGTTCACTGTTATGCTTAACTACCGACAGTCGTTTTCACATGAAAGACCTATAGTTGCGTTATCTACCATACCGGCAGTGGGGTCACCGCATTCTGTGGTAATTCATCAACAGTCGTTTCCGAACACGCAATTGATGAATGTGATTTCTGCTTAACGCGAGGGTGTGACACTGGCGTTCTGATACATGCCCCAGCGTCTCGTCGTGGGATTCCCAGTGCTAACATAAAGGCAACAGAAAGCTTTGTTTAAAGCCACTACTTGTCACATATGTCAGAAAGCCGTACATTCACTAATGAAGAAGATCCACAATCACTGTCACCTAACAGGAAAATATCAAGGTCCCGCGCATGAAAACTGTAATCTACCTTACCAAGATTTTAACATTATACCTGTTGTCTTCCACAATTTGAGTGGGTATGATTCTCACTTCATCATTCGTTAAATAAGGAAAAGTACATCTCTTTTACAAAATATGTTCAGGGAACACAGATGAAATTTCAATTTATCGACTTATTCAGATTCATGGCATCGTCCTTGGAAAAGTAAGCATCACATTTCACTGAGTATAAAATTGAAAGTGCAATGTTTTCTAAAATTAAGAGTGAGAAAGTTGAACTTCTAACGAGGAAAAGTGTTCTCCCCTTTGAATACCTGGACTTCAGGGCGAGACTTAAAGAAAACCAGCTTTCACCAAAGAGATGTTTTACAGTACCCTGAATGACTCATCAATATCTGATTAGAACTACGAACATGCACGACAGCTATGGTGTGCATTCAGTGTCAAAACTCTAGGTGAATACGTTAAACTATATATGAAGACTGATGTATTGCTGTTGGCTGATGTGTTTGAAAATTTTCAAGAACAGTGTCTCGTGGCTTGAGGTCTTGATCCAGCACATTACTACACGACTTCTGGCTTCACATGGGACGCAATGCTCAAATATACAGAGGTTAGGTTGGAACTCCTTACTGATGTTGACATGCTATTGATGATTAAGATGGCACGAAGGGTGAAGGAGGGAAATTTTGATTTTAATGTTCCAGATGATTCACCGGTTGGTTATATTCTAGAAGGGGATTTTATCTATCCACCCAAGCTTCATGATGATTATAATGATTAACCGTCTTGTCCAGAACACTCGAAATCACCGCGTTCTAACCTGAAGAAGCTTCTAACTACTCTGCTAATCAAACAAAAGTACGTTCTTTATTATCGAGCTCTCAAGCATGCTCTTGCGAACGGTCTGGTATTGATAAAAATTCACAGAGTGCTTAATTTAATCAATCAACATGGCTTAGTAGTTACAAAGATTTGAATACTGAAAAGAGAGCACAAGCTAAAAATGAATTCGAAAAGAACTTGTATAAATTGATGAATATTGCAGTTGACGGAAAGGCAGGGTCGGCCTGGAGCAGGAACCCCCACAGCTAAGCCAAACTTTCACAGCCGAACAATTTTCACGGAAAATCTAATGGCTATAGTGTTTTGTTTAATAGGCCCATTCCTGTTGGTCTAACGGTGCTGTATGTGTCTAAAATCCTAATTTATGATTTTCACTACGGCTACGTGCGTAAAAAATATCGTAACAACTGCAAGCTCTTGTATACTGACACGGATAGTTAAATATATGAAGTGAAGTGTCAGGACATCTATGCCGATATAAAAGAAGATATGGAAAAGAATATTCAACAATTTGACACATCAAATTACCCTCGAGACGATGTTTTTGGCATGCCACAAAGAAACAAAAAAGTTTTAGGTTTGATGCAAGATGTATGTAATGGTGAAATAATTACGGAATTTGTTGGTTTTTGAAGTAAGATGTATAGCATCCGTGACAACGGCGAGGACTTTGTTAGAAAAGCCATAGGTGTAAAATCAGCTGTTGTAAAGAAAAGTATTACCTTTAATGACTACACCAAATGATCGCGAAATTTGAGTACCCAATCTAGAAAACAATACGTGATCAGGTCAAGACTACACAGCGTCGAAACTTTTAAACAAGAAAAGATCACTCTAAGTCCTTATGAGGATAAGCGATACCTACTGCCTAACAGTACAAACACCCTCGCATGAAGGCATTGAAGAATCAGCGCAATGGATGTCAATGATGTTTCAAGTGATAGTGACAAAGACATGATAGATCTTCTGGTAAAAGATTAGGTTTAAGTTGGAAATATATGTAAATAGTAGGTATGAGGGCTGTATTATATAAAAAAAATTATGTTTGAATTTAAATTGATTTTTTATTTTTAAACTCCGTTCATCTAGGTAGCACGATCGTAGACTTAGTAATTAAAGTTTCCTAATTAAGTTTAACGTTCAATCGTTGGTTCAACATTGCACAAAGTTGATTTAACATTACACAAAGCTGATTACATATCCGATTTATCTATCTAGGTGTTATGTGAACTATTAATATCTATTCATTTTACAAATATTTTGCTGACACGTTTCTTAATTACTTTTTCCATAAGGTATACGTCTAGATATTTAACTTTGAGAAGTTCTAGTTCATAGAACCTGCCAGCGATGGATTGTTCTTGATAAATCTTGAGCCTGTACGTCACTGGATTTGATGGTATGACTCGATTTACAGTGAATATCTCTGTTGTTTAGTTAGGAGTGTATCTTTCTCGAATAAAAGCTTGTGTTTTCTAATTCGAACTCTTTCATGAACTTTGAATTTTGGCCTTTTTTTGTGTATATTTCGTAGTTTTTTAAAACGTTGCATCAACCCCTCTTCATCCTCAGTAGTGAATTCTTTTGGCTTTATACCGATTGAACGATGTTTGGTATTGATGTACTTCGAGATAAGAGTAGGTGAAATGTCTATCCATTTGTAGTTGCCTCTTAAGATAAATTGTCACCACATCTTATTCTTCAACGTGCGATTAAATCTTTTACAGATTGGTTACAATTTTAAAATGTGAATTATAAAATTCTTTGCCTTATTCAGTATGTATGTTTTTTGGTACACGGCTCTGCACTAGGATAGATTGTATTGCTAAAGTGACATTAGGTCATTTCTTACTTCTAAGAGGAACGTTTATAACACGCATATTGCACGCGACGACGTGGATAATTCTTTCTAGCGGGTTTATGTAGTTCTATGACTAGCGACAATTTTTCGTTCTTCGTTTTCAGATTAGTTTAATCAAAAACCCAACTAATCAATGAGTTCAGCATCACAGACTGGCAAATCTTGTTAAGTGTCAATCTGCAGGGTTTTCAGTTTCTCGGTAATGGATTCTTCAAGTATACGTATCATCAAATTTTTATTGTCAATCTCTGTTCACATAGATGATATGACTTGATACACTGTACCTATATCGTTTTGTAAGATGCGCTACATGAGTCCTAAATTGACTGCGTCGTTTTGTTCTTTGGCCTCGCTAACGTTACAAAGTCTTTTTCCGTCTACAGCGAAATGGCCGTCGGAGTTGATCTTAAATCCAATACCAGGATGCCTGCTGCTTAAAACGCTAGGAGCAGACAAAGACGATCAACTAGTTCATTAGGGTAATCCCAGTAGACGTAGTCAGTCTTTGCGTATTTTCTTGCTACCAGATACTGTGGTAGGGAACCTTTGTCTTTCGAATATCGTCTGCGCGATACGTTTAACATTTTTGCAATAAAGTTCTTGTAATTGTTACTGCTGCTAGTACGAGTGAATTCACTGGGACTATACCGCTTCTTGTATGTATTTGTAGCAATCAAATATAATATATTCTCTTTCAAAACTAATGGGCTTATTACCAATCATAAGGCTGCCGTTACTGAGCTTACGCACACCATTAACCATGTTTAAATACTACTTCCTATTTTGTTGCAGCAACTGAGAAATTTGTTTGTTAAATACTCATAATTATCAGCACGCTCATTCGCTACATCTTCCTGAAGCATAGATGTATCTTGCACTTCAGGATCAGCTGTCATCAAGGGCGCGTAATCATCGTCTCCCTCATTCTCTCCCTCCTCTTTTTGCTTTACAATTTTATTTTTTTAATCTTCTTTCTTAATTAAAGGATTTGATATGTAAACCAGTTTCTGCAGTGGTATGACTCTTGGCCTAAACGTTTCACTCATTATACGTTGCGTGGCTTCTTTACCCATTTTCAGCATTCGATGTTTACGTCGAATCGCTTTACTAGCTTTTGTGATTTGACGGAGCAACTCCTTCTCTTTATGGAATTTTGACATGTTTACGTGTCGATGTCTAAATATATAATTATTTAATTTGCATCACATAACTTGTATTAATAGAAAGATAAAACAATCAAAGTCTTTTCTGTATCTTCTCTTGTTGAGATCGCTGTCCTTGTCAATGACAACAAATCCATACTTATCAGTATCCCAAAATGATAAACCTAGGTCTCGACATTGAGAATAGCTCACGTTTTTCTTTACATGATCATCATACACGTTTCTCAAATTCCTTTCATCCTGTTTAAAAAGTATTAGCAGATTGACATTATCTCGAGCTAGATGTTTAGGAATACGAGCGTAAGTTTGACATAAATAAAAACTGTCAACATGAGAGTGTCTAATTGTACAAAAAATGGCTCTAATGCTATTCTGTTTCTCGCAGGCCACATCATTAAATACAATTATAGAATTTGTTTTAGCTTTACTTTGTTGTATAACTTCTTCATGCTAACCGAAAGAAAAACAGTCAACACCATCAACATTATATAACACCCGTTCCAAGAATTGATACTTTAGTTGTTTGAGGGATTTCGAGTAGATGTAGACATTATCAACTTTTGTTCCATTGGGGTGCAGGATTAGGGCATGTAATGTATTTGTTTTGCCACAATTTAAAGGTCCAGAAAACACAGCGCGAATGCTGTTGGGTAGTAGGCTGCCATTGTGTTTCATTCTTTTATTTTCTAAATGAACAAGGGTGTCAAAGTTAAATACCGGAAGTTTAATGGATTGTACCTTGAACCGCATCTTGATCTCGACTGTTGTGTAAGCTATAAATATAGCGCTTATATAGATCTTTCACCAGTTGCATGCTAACCACCGTACAGTGTAGAATGATTGTGCACTATGAAGCAAATACAGTGTCACGAAGTCATCGAGGTAAAGTATTAGGTGAAGTATTAATCCTTCAGACGCAGCGTGCAAAGAACACGCCATTGCATACTCGCAAAATCGTGAAAACGTTGACATGAGAAACTCTGCGGATCGTTTAGTAGCCAGTAAAGCCTGGCAGCGTGTTTTTGCTAAAGACGCTGGGATCAACGAGAAATCGGAAGCACCTGCCATAACTAACGTGATGAATGCCAAAGCAAAATACTGTATGGGGTTAAAGCCGAAATCTATTTCAAAGAAGAAACTCCGTTCAAAGAAGAGCAAATCCCGGTCGAAGAAGAAACTGGCTACAAAAAGTAATTGAACAGCATTTAGAAAGGTTGTGAATGAAGCCAAGAAGGAAATAAAACAAAGTAGCAATGCAAAAGTAGTCATCAAGTCTGAAATTAAAGGTGCACACAGAGCTGTAAAAATCATAGCTGATAAAAGTCAAGTGTTAAATCAAAGTGTCCTACCAAAACCTTCTAAAGTTGGAGGTGTTTTACCGCTAATTCCCATTTTTACGGGACTCCGTGCAGTTAAAGCTCTCACTGGCAGAGCAGTTAGTGTAGCTAATGCGTAAAGCTATCTCTCCGTCCACTCACTGATGCTGATCTGTTCAAGTATGCTAAAGCTCTAAAAATTCCACGTTTTTATGGTGTTTTTATGCGCAATAAACATTCTATGAAGGTACCCCGCCAAGTTGAGCCAGCTATTGTCAATCTTGATGACAGTCACCGCCCTGGTACCCACTGGGTATGTTATAGAAAGATTGGTAATAATGTCCTATATTTTGACAGTTTCGGCTACCATAGCGTGATAAAGTACAATAAAGACAGGTATTAGGACTATGACAGTGTTGAGTGTGGACACTTATGCTTAAAATTTCTATGTGAAAAACTGCATATAAAAGATAAATACTGCATATATCAGAGTACGTAATGATAGAACAAGTGTCAGTATAGAGAAGAATACCATCATGGATCAATCATTCACACTCACAATAACTGGAAACTCTTCTGTGCTAGATACAGATTATTTTCTATTAATAGAAATCTCTCCTTACAAGAACTATGCCTTTAGACTCGTTAAATTTTTCACATTCAATGCGATTCTTCATGTTGACACTGCAAATAATAAAATCTATGTCAGCGATCGAGTGGTGAGCATTTCTAATGGTAGCTATAAGATTGAAGACATTGAGAGTTATGTCCAGGAGGCTCTAGGAATTGATGGCATCACAATAAACACAAAGCCAAATAATAATAAATTGCGCATTGAGATGAAGTGTAATCGCAAAGTGAAGTTTCAACCAGACAATTCTATTGGCTTCTTGTTGGGATTCACACCACGTATTCTTGAAGCTAATGAGACTCATACTTCTGGTCTGCCTGTGGCTATTCTTAAAGTCAACGCCCTACGAGTTGAATGCAATATCACTACGGGAGCTTACATCAACAATCGTAAAGTGCACACGAATTATGATTTCTTTGATATTGTACCACCAGGATATAAGATCGTTGAAGTGCCGTCACACGTCATTTACCTCCCAATCGACTTGGGGACAATACATAAAATTGAGCTCCGCATAGTTGATCAGGACGGAGACTTGGTGAATTTTCGAGAAGAGACGAAAACAATACGTCTACATGTTAAATCATCATAACAGCTAGTGTGTATAAACACAAAGGAACCTATATAAGAGAATCAACATGTTAAACACAAGTCAGTTTTCAAACAGTAACGAAGGTGCTAACACTTTAGAACGTGCTCTTTCTGACGGAGCTTGGCCTAAAGATCAAACCTAGTGGAAAAAGAGACTGAACCGTCCATTTAAAATATTTGCCATTACCTTCTGTTGCGAGGAAAATGGAAGAAATACTATACATTCAAGCACAAGTGAGATTTATTAAATCCATTGCTAGGTATAAGATTCATGCACATTAGCCTTATGCATTATCAACGTTCAACAACAGCGATAAAATTTGAATTGCTTTTCAGCATCAAGATTTGTGTATACTACCCAGCAAGAGTTTACTGCACGTATATGGGTGATTCTTTTTCAAATCGTACACCTAAATGGACGGCATATTTTTGATGACTAGCAAACTTTTTTATAGGTTCCATACATCAAATAAGTTGACACGTATGTCAGGATTTTTTAATTTTTTCTATATTTACAAAAATATTCTTAAATAAGTAATAACATAGTCAGCTGATTTTCTTGTCTTTGGATCCTGATATCTCCGCTCTCATT
>JAAAKG020132505.1:0-14486 GCA_010014905.2 Druon quercuslanigerum
TACCAACCCTACAATTTTTTTTCCCCCCCCCCCCCCCGATCGATATCATTGTACGTAAAAATTTAATTTTCAAAATTCTCAGATTTTTCTTTGAACAATTTTTTATCTTGCTTGGCATTCAAATACCAACATTTTAATCTTGTAATATTTTTTAGATTGGATTTCTTTTAAAAGGAAGAAGTCAATATTTTAGATACATAATACAAAAGTCCAAATTTACTTATTTATTTCAAAAAAAAAATTACTTATTTATTGTAAAATAAAGCCTTTTCAAGAAAATATTTGAATTTTCTACAAATTAAATACATTTTTGAAAAATAATTAAATTTTCAACCTAAAAAGATGAATTCTCAAAGAAAAAATGTAAAAGTTAATATTTCAAGCCAATAGAGTAAAGTTTGATTTTTTTAAATTAATTTTGTAGACAAAATAGATCAATTTTCAACAAATAAAAATTGTTTAGTCATAAAAGAAAATTTTTTTACCTAAATTGTTGAATCTTCAACCAGAACGCAAATTTTTCCATCAAATAGTTAAACTTACAAACAAAGAGATGAATTTTCAACTGAAAAATTTTATCTTAAATAAAAAATGATTTATTAACAAAGTGGTTCAAACAAAATAGTTTAATCTTCCATACACATTTTTAAATCAAAGACACATTTTTAAAAAAATGGTTTAAATTTTCATACGAAAAAGGTTTTAGTTTCCCTTTTTAATATTAAAATATGAGTTTTAAACATAAAGAAAATTTTCTATAAATATAATTGAGTTTTAAAGCCACAAATACGAATTTTTAACAAAATAGGGCTTAAAATTAAAAATTAAAACAAAAAAGAAATTAAATTTTTGAATTTGCTTCCAAAAAGTTGCACTTTTATCTAAAAAAGAAGCAGTTTCTACTCAAATAGATGAATTTTTGGAATTGTAATACAAATTTTCAAAAAAAAAAAAAAAAAAAAAATGAAAAATTAAAAATTTATTTTGCTTGACAGTTATTGAAAGTTATGGGAATTCTCCGACTTTTGCAAGACTTCTTTTTCTAAATTCCTTACTTTTCACTGACAAATAAAATTCCCTGACTTTTTAAAAATTGTTGCTAGCTATGTTCATTTTTAAATATGGCCGCTAACAACCAAAGTTTATAAACGGATAAAAAAGTGTTTTAGATAAAAATTTTTTCATTTATTTTAAACGAAAAAATGTCCTTACTACTATAAAAGATGGGTTTTTAACAAAATATTTGAATTTTCAACCTATAAAGATATATTACTAACAGAAAAGTTTTTTAGTTTATATTTAAAAAAAAATATATATAAAAATTATATACAAAAATAATTTTAAAAACAAAAGGACGAATTGTCAACAAATGAAGATTTTGCACTCAAAAAATAAATTAAAGGTTATCTAAATTGTTGAACCTTTAAGCCAAAAGACGAATTTTCTCTGTAAAAATAGAGTTTTCAAACAAAAAATATGAATTTTCAGCAAAAAATTAATTGTTCACGAAACTGATGCATTTTTACTCAACAACAATGGAATTTTAAACAAAAAAATTAATTATTTACCAAAAGAGGAAAGATTTAAACTAAAAAAGATCAATTCTCAAAAAATTGAAAAGTTACATACTCAATTAAAAAATTATTTTTAGACCAAAAAAAGGCTTTTCCACTTAATTTTCAGTGTTGTTTAACTTTTACTCAAGTACTTGAATTTAAAATTAAAAAATAATTATTTATAAAAATATAGTTAAACATTTAACCAAAAAGATAAACTTTTAACAAAAAATATAAATATAAAAAAAAAATTTCTTAAGAAAGTGATTTAACTAAATTTTTCATATAAAATGGTTGAATCATTCAAGCACAGAAGAAAAATTTTTAAACGTAAAGTTGCATTTTCATAAAAACAGAAACGAAATTTTTATTAAAACAGATAAATTATTTAATACAAAAAATTAATTTTCAAGAAAATAGCAGAATTTTCCGTTAAAAACGATTTCAGTTGACTTTTCACGATCAAATTATAAATTTTTTATGAAGAAATAAGTTTCAAAGAAAAACCCGAATTTTTAATTCCAAAACACGAATTTGTAACCAAAAAGAATGACTTTTAAACAAAGTTCTTGAATTTTCTACAAAATTGTTTCAGTTTTAAGCAAAAAGATAAAATTTGTATAAAAAAGGTTGAATTTTTATTGCAAAAAATGTTTAACAGTTGAATATCATCCAAAAAAGGTTTTAAAATGACTTTTCAAGATCAAAATATCAATTTCTTAACAAAACATAAGTTTCGGCGAAAAATATTAAATTTTCACTTGAACGAACACATTTTTTTAACCAAAAGGAATGAATTTTTTACAAAATAGTTGAATCTTCTACCAACTAATTGCATTTTTATTTAAAAAAAATTAAATTTGTACTAAAACAGATGAATTTTTAATAAAAAAAACGATATATATATATTTTTTTTTAATTTGATCTTTTATCCAGACAAGATTCCAATTTATTTTTCACAACAAAATATAAGTTTAAAACAAAAATTAAATTTTCTACGAAATATTTAAATTTTTAACAAAACATTTGAATATTCAACCAAAAAGTAATTTTCATCCGAACAAGATTTCATTTCACTTTCCAACAGCAGAATAAAAATTGTAAACAATAAGTAAATTTTATGCGAACTCGTCGAAATAATATGTCAACAAAATATGATTTCAATTTTAAATCCAGAGTTGACTTCAACCAAAAAATATAAACTTTTAACAAAATAGTTCAATTCTCACACAAAACAGATTTATTTTCAATTTTGACTTAATTCTCAACAAAAAAAAAAGAACTAATTTTTCAGAAAATTATTTGAATTTTTACCGAAGATGTAAATTTTCAACTGAAATAATGAATTCTAAAAAACAAACCATGCTTTAAAGGAAAAGAGTTCAACAGCCCACAAAAGAGATAAATTTAAAAAAAAAATTTGTTTTCAACCAATAACAATTTTTTTTACAAAAACGATTAATTATCAACAAAAGGGATGCATTTTGATTCAAGTACTTGAATTTTCAACTAAAAACCATTCATTTTTATCCAATTACTTTATTTTGAATTTAAAAAAGAAATTCACAACAATATATTTAAATGATCAACGAAAACATATTAATTTTAAACTATGCTTTTGCATTTTTAACCAAATATGTGAATTTTAAAACTAAAAAGATTAGTTTTCTACAAAAGAGACAAATTTGCCAGAAAATACAGAAATTTTTAACAAAAAGAGATCAATATTCAACCAAAAATGGAATACTTACAATTTTCAAGGAAAGTGATGAATAAGCAATTAAAATTATAAATCTTTAAACAAAAATTTTAAGGAAAGTGTGATAAAAAAGAGTTATTAAAACGAACCAATTCTGTTTTCAATTAAGAAATGAATTTTAAGCCAAAAGAGAAACGAATTTTTAACATAATATTTCAATGTGAACCAAGTGAGATGAAATTTAAACAAGAATTATCATTGGAGACATTAAAAGCAACAAAAAAAACTTTCAACCGTAAATATTTGGAGTTTCTTATTGGGCTCTATTATTTCAGTTCAAATTAAAGCGAAAAAAAACCGAGAAAAGCTGGAACTTTCTTCAAAAGAGAGAAAACTATTTTATGTACGGCCCCTAATTTTTTCAGTTATAAATAAAATTAATTCTTCTAAATTAAAAATAGAAGAAGTATCAGATTCAGCGTTACATGACATTTTGATGAGGGGGGGGGGGGGGGGGTACCAGAAATGTTACAGTTTGTCACAAGAGGAAGTGTCAAGTAAAAAAAAAACTGAGAATAGCGTCACGTGTTATGTGAACTCTCCCAATTATCAGATTTAACAAATTCCTTGAATAGTGAATCATAATACCGATTACCCAATTATCCAATTTCACAAAAATTCCAGGATCTAATACAATATCATTTTTTCTTAGGATTTCGTAGCCCGAGGGACAAACTCTTAGTGGAAGTTAGGGGTGATGTGGGGGAGGAAGTAGGAGTGAGGGGTAATTCGGATGCTGAAATAGAGGAAGTAAGGTAAATTGATGGAAAATGAGGGGAAGGGAAGTATTTGAAATGATTACAAATAAGCGTCTAAGAATTGCTTAAATAGAGAAAGTGAGGGGAAATGTGGGTAGGGATAGCAGGAAAAGTGATGGAAAATGAGGAAAGGGAAGTATTTGAACTTATTATAAATGAGCGTCTAAGAAATGATGAAATCGAGGAAGTGAGGGGAAATGATGGGAAATAAGGGTAGGGATAGTAGTGAAAGTGAAGGAAAATGAGGGAAGGAAAGTATTTAGAATTATTAGAAATAAGCGTGTAACAAATACTGAAATAGAGGAAACAAGGGGATTATGGGAAATGAGGGTGAGTATAATAGGAAAAGTGAGGGAAAATAAGTGACGGGAAGTATTTGAAATTATTAGAGATAACCGTCTAAGAAATGCTGAAATAGAAAAGATGATGTTAAATGAGGGTAGAGATAGTAGAGAAAATGAAGGAAGAAGATATTTGAAATGATTACAAATAAGCGTTTAAGAAATGCTTTAATGGAGGAAGCGAGGAAAAATCATGTGAAATGAAGGTGGGAGCGTAGGGAAAATGAGAGAAGAAAAGTGTTCGAAATGATTGTAAATAAGCGTTTAAGAAATGCTTAAATAGAGAAAGTAAGAGTAAATGAGGGTTGGAATAGTAGGGAAAGTGAGGAAAATGAGAGAAGAAAATTATTTGAATTCATTAGAAATAGGCGTCCGAGAAATGCTTAAATAGAAGAAGCGAGGAAAAATTATGCAAAATAAAGGTAGGGATAGTAGGCGAAATCATGAATGTATTGGAAGTATTATGGAAGGTAATTGAAATTATTAGAAATTGGCTTCTTAGAAATGCTAAAATAGGAGAAGAGAGAGAGAAGATTATGTGAAATGAAGGTAAGGAGAGTAGGGAAAGTAAAGGAAGGGGCGTTTTTGAAATGATTAGAAATAATCGTCTAAGAAATGCTTCAATAGAGAAATTGAGAGGAAATGAGGGTAGGGATTGTAGGGAAATTTAGGGAAGGGAAGTATTTGAAATGATTATAAATAAGCGTTTAAGAATTGCTGAAATAGAGGAAGCAAAAAAAAATTATGCAAGGTGAAGGTAGGGGTAGTAGGCAAAATTATGGAAGGGAAGTATTTGAAGTGATTAGAAACAAGCATCTAAGAAATGCCTTAATAGATGAAAACAGGAAAAATTATAGTAAATGAAGGAAGGAAGAGTAGGTAAAGTGAATGAAGGAAAGTGTTTGGAACGATTAAGAATAAGCGTCTAAGAAATGATTAAATAAAGAAAGTGAGGGGAAATGAGGGTAGGGATAGTAGAGAAGAGAGGGAAACTGAGGGAAGGGAAGTATTTGAACTGATTATAAATAAGCGTCTAAAAAATGCTAAAATAGAGGAAGTGAGAAAAAATTATGTGACATGTAGGTAGAGAAAGAAGGAAAAATAAAGGAAGGAAAGTATTTGAAATGATTAGAAATAAGCGTATAAGAAATGCCGAAATAGAGAAAGGGAGGGAAAATGAGGGTAGGGAAGTATTTTAAATGATTGGAGATAAACGTCTAAGAAATGCTAACATATGCAAAGTGAGGGTAAATGAGGGAAGGGAAGTATTTGATATGATTATAAATAAGCGTTTAAGAAATACTAAAATAGGTGAAGCAAAGGAAAATTATATAAAATAAAGATAGGGAAAGTAGGGAAAATAAAGAAAGGGGATTTTTTCAAATGATTAGAAATAATCGTCTAAGAAATGCTTGAATAGAGAAATTAAAGGGAAATGAGGGTAGGGATAGTAGGGAAAGTAAGGGAACATGCGAGAAGAGAAGTATTTGAAATCATTATAAATGGGCGTCTAAGAAATGCTAAAATAGGGGAAGCGAGGGAAAATGATGTAAAATGAAGGTAGGGATAGTAGAGAAAATGAAGGAAAGGAAGTATTTAAAATAATTAGAAACAAGCGTCTAAGCAATGATAAAATAGAGGAAACCAGTGAGAATTATGTGAAGTGAAGGTGGGGAGAGTACGGAAAAGAAAGGAAGGGAAGTATTTGAAATGATTAGAAATAGTCGTTTAAGAAACGCTTGAATAGAGAAATTAAGGAGAAATGGGGGTAGGCATAGTAGGGAAAGTGATGGAAAATGAGGGAAGGGAAGTATTTGAAATTATTATAAATAAGCGTCTAAGAAATGTTAAAATAGAGGAAGTGAGGGGAAATTATGTAAAAAAAACGTAGGGATAGTAGGCAGAATGATAGAAGGGAAGTATTTGAATTGGTTATAAATAAGCGTCTAAAATGCCTAAATAGAGAAAGTAAGAAGTTATGAGGGTAAGGATAGTAGGGAAAGGGATGGAAAATGAGGAAAGGGAAGTGTTTAAAATGATTAAAAATAGATGTCAAAGAAATGCGAAAAGAGAGCAAGCGAGGGAAAACTATGTGAAATAAAGGTAGGGATAGTAGGTAAAATAAAGGAAAGGAAGTATTTGAAATAATTAGAAAGAAGCGTATAAGCAATGCTAAAATAGAGGAAACCAGGGAAAATTGTGTGAAGTGATGATAGGGAGAGTAGGGAAAATGAAGAAAGCGAAGTATTTGAAATGATTAGAAATAATTGTCTAAGAAAAGCTTGAATGGAGAAATTGACGGGAAATGAGTGTAGGGAGAGTAGGAAAAGTGAGGGAAAATGAAGGAAGGGCAGTATTTGAAATGAATATAATTAAGCGTCTGAGAAATGCTAAAATAGAGGAAGCGAAGAAAAATTATGTAAAATGAAGGTGGGGGTAGTGGGCAAAATGATGGAAGGTATGAATTTGAAATGATTAGGAATAAGCGTCTAAAAAATGCCTAAATGGAGAACGTAAGGGGAAATCAGGCTGGCGGTAGTAGGTAAAGTGAGGCAAAATAAATGAGGGAAGGGAAGATTATTAAATGATTATAATAAAGCATCTAAGAAAGGCTAAAATAGAGGAAGCAAGGGACAATTATGTGAAATGAAGGAAGGAAGAATATGGAAAATGAAGGAAGAAAAGTATTTAAAATAATCAGAAATAATCGTCTAAGAAATGCTGAAATACAGAAAGTGGGGGGAAATGAGGGTAGGGAGGTATTTGAAATGATTATAAATTAGCGTGTGAGAAAAGCTTAAATAGAGAAAGTGAGAGTAAATGAGGGGAGGGATAGTAGGGAAAGTGAGGGAAAATGAGGAAAGGGAAGTATTTGAAATGAGTATCAATAAGCGTCGAAGAAATGCTTAAATAGAGGAAGCGAGGGAAAATTATGTAAAGTGAATTTAGGTACAGTAGGGAAAGTAAAGAAAGGGAACAATTTGAAATGATGAGAAATAAGCATCTAAGAAATGCCTAAATAGAGAAAGTGAGGGAAAATGTGGGTAGGGATAATAAGTAAAGTGAGGAAAATAAGGGAAGGGAAGTATTTGATATTAATAAAAATAAGTGTCTGATAAATGCTAAAATAGAGAAAGAGAGGGGGAATTTGTGGGAAATGATAATAGGGATAGTAGAGAAATTGAAGGAAGGGAAGGATTTGAATTTGTTATAAATAAGCGTCTGAGAAATGTTTAAATAGAGAAAGTGAGGGAAAATGAGGGTAGGTATAGTAGGAGAAGTGAGGAAAAATAAGGGAAGGGAAGTATTTGAAAAGAGTGTAAATAAGCGTCTAAGAAATGCCTAAATAGAGAAAGTGAGGGGAAGTTATGTAAAATGAAGGTAAGGGTAGTAGGCATGATGATAGAAAGGAAGTATTTGAATCGGTTATAAATAAGCGTCTAAGGAATGCTTAAATAGAGAAAGTAAGGGAGAATGAGGGCAGGAATAGTAGGGAAAGTGAGGGAACATGAGGGAAGGGAAGTATTTGAAATCATTATAAATGGTCGTCTAAGAAATGCGAAAATAGGGGAAGCGAGGGAAAATTATATAAAATGAAGGTAGGGATAGTAGAGAAAATAAAGGAAGGGAAGTGTTTGAAATGAATAGATATAATATTCTAAGAAGTGCTTGAATAGAGAAAGTGAGGGATAATAAGGGTAGGGATAGTAGGGAAAGCGAGAAAAAATGACGGAAGGGAAGTATTTGAAATAAATATAAATAAGCGTCTAAGAAATGGTCAAATAGAGGAAATGCGGGAAAATTATGTGAAATGAAGGTAGGGACAGTAGGGAAAATGAAGGAAGGTAATTATTTGTAATGATTAGAAATAAGCTTCTAAGAAATGCTTAAATAGAGAAAGTGAGGGGAAATGAGGGTAGGGATAGTAGAAAAAGTGTGGAAAAATGAGGGAAGGGAAGTATTTGAAATGATTATGAATAAGCGTTTAAGAAAACCTAAAATACATGAAGCGAGGGAAAATTATGTGGAATAAAGGAAGGGAGAGGAGGGAAAATGAAGGAAGGGAAGTATTTAAAATGATTATAAATAAGCGTCTAAGGAATGTTAAAATAGAGAAAGAGAGGGGAAATTACGTGAAATGAAGGTAGGGATTCTAGGGGAAATGAAGGAAGGGAAGTATTTGAAAGTATTATAAATAAGCGTCTAAAAATGATGAAATATCTAAAGTTAGGGGAAATTATGGAAAATAAGGGTAGGGACAGTAGGGAAGGGGAGTGTTAATAGTAGGGAAGGGGAGTGGAAATGAGGTAAAGGAAGTATTTGAAATGATTAGAAATCATCGTCTAAGAAATGATTAAATAGAGAAAGTGAGAATAAATGAGGGTGAGAATAGTAGGGAAAGTGAGGGAAAATGAGGGAAGGGAAGTATTTGAGAATATTAGAAACAATCGTCTGAGAAATGATTAAATAGAAAAATTGAGGATAAATGAGGGTAAGAATAGTAGGGAAAGTGAGGGAAAGTGAGGGAAGGGAAGTATTTGAGATGATTATAAATAAACGTGTAAGAAATTCTGAAATAGGGGAAAAGAGGAGATAACAGGAAATAAGGGTAGGTATAGAAGGAAAAATCAGGAAAAATAAGGGATGGGAAGTATTTGAAATTATTAGAAATAATCGTCTAAGAAATTCTTAAATAGAGGAAGTGAGGTAAAATAAGGGTAGGGATAGTAGGGAAAGTGAGGGAAAGTGACGGAAAGGACGTATTTGAAATGATCATAAGTAAGCGTCCAAGAGATGCTAAAATAGAGGAAGCGAGATGAAATTATGTGAAATGAAGGTAGGTATAGTAGGGAAAATGAGGGAAGGGAAGTATTTGAATTGATCATTAGGAAGCGTCCAAGAAATGCTAAAATAGAGGAAGCGAGGCGAAATTATGTGAAATGAAGGTAGCAAGAGTAGGGAAAATGAAGGAAGGGAAGTATTTGAAATTATTATAAATAAGCGTCTAAGAAATGATGAAATACAGGCAGTGAGGGGAAATGATGGGAAATAAGGGTAGGGATAGTAGGAAAGGGGAGTGTTAGCTGGGAAATCTAGGAAAGGGGGAAGTAGTTGAAGAAGAAGTTGGTGAATAGGGGTGGATAAAATAACTAAAGGTTCAGTATAGGAGAGAAAGTATGGGTGGGGGTAAAAAATTTTTGTCTTACCCTTCCAGTAGCTAGTAAAATAGGCTTTTTGCCATGACAGCGGATATCCTCCTCTGTAGGAGTAGCTATGAAATTTCTCACTGCGTTCCAGAATGGATTAGAGGTCGTAGTACCTTGCTCAAAGGAGTTTACTCCCGGACCATCAGTAGTGCCGGCGGCAAAACTATATCCCATAGCCGGAAGGCAACCTTCCACCTACAAGGTGAAATGATAAAATTCGATATGATACTGTAATATTATAACTGTATTATATTTTTCAGCAATCATGCGGTCAAAGGCCTTAAGGGGCTTAAATGAGTCTCGGTTTCTCTTGATCCATTATACGTATAAAAGATGAATTATTGAACGAAATATTTTTTACCACACAATCTAAAGGCGATTTACTTGTCTGGACGGAGAGCTTTTCCCGGAAAATGTTCTTTTTTTTTGTAATTAAAAGTCGTTTTTTCTTGCGCCTGAAACAAGGAGCACTCTGACTATTGTGTATGCTGGGCTGAAGGTTTCAGGCGCAACAAACTATTTTCAATTACAAAAAAACAAGAATATTTTTCGAAAAAAGCTCTCTGTCTGAAGCGGTATAATTAAGTTTAAATTCAGTGGTAAAAATTTTACTATTAACCATTCAGCCATTTAGACGTATGGTGGATTAAGCGAAACCGTCTCTTCCGAAGCGCCTTAACTCCACCCACAATAAATCTGAAACAGCTTCCAACACACAAGTTTTTTGAATCAGATTTTGTTATTTATTTGCATAAAATGAATAATAATTATTAAAATAAATAATTAAATGCAAACAACGACGTTCATGGAATTTTAATTTTATTTTTATTTTAAGACCATGCAATACTTTCCTGGTTCTTTTCTCTGAAAATTTTTTTTTTTGCAAGAAGTCATGTCCGGACGAATTGGGATATGAAATTCAAAAATTTGGGAAATCATTTCGAATTTAATAACAAACATTTTTACGAGTCTAAATTTTCTTAAATGCAAATAAAATTTTCAAAGTTATTCAAAATTTAAATTTTGTTGTATTTTTAGAAATTTAAAGCTCGATTTCGTATTACATTTCGTTAATCTTAATTTTGATCACTTTTCAGTTATCTGTAACTTTCTTTTAAATACAAGATTTTATCCCAGCAAGAAAAAAAATAAAAAGCAAAACAAAAATTAATTTTTGATGTTTATATTATTTAAAATGATGTAGTTTAAAATTCTTTTAATACTTGAATTCTGAAGACTTTCAATTGCAAAATACTTAAATGAAAAAATTTATAAATCATAAATATTTCATTTTAATGGTTTTAAAGCTTTCACATTGAAGACTTTTATAATGCTAATCATCAAAATCACAACTTTTTAATAAATTATTAATTCTTAAAACTTGCATAATTTTCATTTTGTAATTTTAAATATTGAAAACTATTAAAATTTAAAAATTTATAAATAAAAACTTCTTAATGCCAATAATATTGAATATCAAAAGTCAAGTTTTCAATTCTAAATATTTTAAATTATAAATAATTTAAATTCAAATTTTTTTTGAATTTTTAGCATAAAAATTAGAGAATTTAAAATTGTCAAACTTAAAACTTGCAAAATTTCTAATTATAAATAAATTATTTTTTTTTATTTAATCTTCAAGATGCAAGCAATTCAAATTTAAAAAAAAAATTTACCATGTGTTTATTTATTCTTCATTTATAAATGAAGAATTTTTAATCAGAATGTCTTTGATGATTTTAAATATCAAAAGTCAAGTTTTACAATTCAAAATCTTTTAAATTTAAGAAATTTCCAAATGTTTTTAATTAAAAATACAGATATTTTGTGGACAATTCCTAGAATTAAAAATAATTTAATTTTTTAAATTTACAACTTTTAAAATTCGCAAATTAAAATTCTAAAAATTTTATTACTTACTATTGTAACCTTTTTAATTTTAAAATTGTAAAAATAAAAATTCTTCAATGTTAATGAATAATAATGAAAATAATAAATTTTGGTGATTCTCAAAAAAGAAGGCAGGTTTTTGATTCGAAATATTTGAAAATGAAGATTTTTTAAAAGTGAAGAATGAAAATTACAGAATTTTGTATTTTAAAATGTAAGCTTGCATAATTTTTCATTGTAAATTTTCACAATTTTCTACTATGTATTTAAAGGGATTTTCAAATTTCAAATTCTACAAATTTGAAGATTTGCGATAGAAAATTTTTGAATTAAAAAAAAATAAATAATTGCAAATTATGCCATTTTTAAGATTGATATTTTAAACCGTATTTTTAGAAGCTAATTTGGAAAATATAGAATTCAACATTTTTTAGTTTGAAGATACAGAAATAAAAGTGTCTAAATTTTGAAAACAAAAAATCAAAATTACACAGAATTTTTAATTTTGAAACTTAATACATGCTTCATTTTTAACTGCATTTTTCGAAATTAAAAAATGATCGATTCTAAAGGTTTACATTTAACAGTTCTAAAATTTTGAAAAATTAAAATACAAATTAAAAAAATTGCATGATTTGAAATCACAAATATTTGCAATTGTACAATTTTAAATACATTTTTTGGAATGGTTCAATTTTTAAAATGAAAAACTAAAAGTTATTTAATTCTCAAAATTTATATTTTGTAATTGTACAATTTTGATTGCTTTTCATTAATTAAATTGTGAAGATTTTCCATTAAAAACTCTTCAAATTTGAATATGAAAAAATAAAAATTCTAAAATTTTTATGATTTTTAAAATAAAGAGACACTTTCAATTCTAAATTTTCTAAATTAAAGAAATATAGAAATTAAACTTTCAATTTTTCCACAGATCTTTGAACTAGAAAATTCTAATTTAATTAATTTTGCATTTTAAAAAAAACTTAAAAACTTCAGTTTTAGATATTTATAATTATAATTTTTATATTTTTGAAAAATTATTATAGGACTTATATATTGTACTTTTTTGTTAAAATAGTTCAATTTTAAATATTTGCAAATGACAGATCTTTAATTTTGAAGGTATAGAAATAAAAATGCCTAAATTTTTATAATTTACAAAATCATAAGAAAAAATTACAATTATCAATTTTTCTATCTGAAGAAATTTCGAAAATAAAGCATAAAAATTACAGAATTTCAAATTATGAAAATAAAAATTCACCAATTAAAATTTTACAATTTTGAGGAGTCGCAATTTAGGTCTCTTTAATTTCAAAGATGTAAAAATAAAAATGCCTAAATTTTGATGATTTTGAAAATTGAATGTCAGTTACATAAGTTTAATTTGAAAATATTCAAAATTAAAAACTTCTCATTTTCAAGTAAAAATTCTAAAATTTTTAAAACATAGAATAGGAAATTATTAAACTCTAAAAATTGATACTTTACAATAATGTAATATTAAACATTTTTTTATTAGTTTAATTTTAAATAATTAGAATTGAACCCTCTTCAAATTTGAATATTTTTATTTTGTAAATTTTTTTAATTTTATATGTTTATAATTGAAAATAATGTAGTTTTGAATCTCTTTTTTGGAAATTGTATATTTTAAAAATTAAAAAACGATTGAATTTTAAAGATTTAAAATAAAAATTTATTTGATTTTATAGATTTGTAATTGAAAAATATTCTGCAGGTGGTTCCCTATTTCCAAAATTCAGGGTAGAAAAAGGACAAAAATTTAATATTTTTTATTTCTGCATTTAAAATGCAACTGAAATATTTTTTAAGGATGATATTTTTTTTTAATTAGTCGTTTTTCATTAAAAGTTAATCTGTTTTTGTTGAAAATTCAACTTTTTTTAGAAATTCGACTTTTTTTATATATTTAAATTTTTTCTGAAATACCACTGAAATATTTTCTGGATAAAAGTTTAACTTTAAAAAAATTCCCGTTTTTTATCAGAGATTCATATTTTTAGTAAAAATTTCATCTTTTTGTATAAAAAGGCAACTATTTGGTAAGGAATTCAACAATTTTGTTAAAAATCCATCCTTTTTTATTGAAAAATTTGTCACTTTGAATTATAAATTCAATTTTTTTCGTAGAAACATATTTTTTGTTGAAAAATTCATATTTTGATCTTGAAAACTCAAATAAAATCTTTTTTTTTCAAGAAAATTAAACTATTTTTTTCATTTATCTGTTTTATTTATCTCGTAGAAAATTTACTTATTTTTAAGATACGTATTTTTGTGTTAAGAAGTAAACTGAAATTTTTTGGATTCGATTCCCAGAGGAGCGAAGGAGAAGATTTTTCTCAAAAAACATTTAATTTTTTGTAAAATTTCATTTTGATTTTCTGTATTTTTTCTGATGATAATACAGATTCCTTTAAAATTCAGATCTCCCTTTTTTTGAAAATTTGTCTTTTTGATTTAAGAATTCACCTTTTGTAGTAGAATTTTAATTTTTCTTGAATAAAAATCCAACTTTTCGGTTGAAAATTCAACTATTTTGCAGAAATTCCACTTTTTGGTTAAATTTAATATTTTTGTGTAAAAAAGCGAACTGAAATATTTTCTGGATGAAAGTTCAACTTTTAAAAAAAAAGTTTCCTTTTTAGGTTTTTCAATTAAAATTTGACAATTATTAATCCCAAGCGGTTTAAAAAAGAAAATACCTCAAGTCACTTTAATCAAGATAAATTATATTATTAAAAATTACTTAAATTTTAATTAAAAATTAATTAATTAATTAATTAAAATTATTAAAAATTAGTTTGATTTAAATATCGACCTTGAAATAAGGAGTGGGTGAACAACGATAAAAAATAGAGCGGATACGAATTGATTAATCGTGCGATTTTTATCTCTGTAGTCAAAACTAAATTCTTGAATTAGGATCCGCATTGGCGTTTTTTTAT
>JAAAKG020132506.1:0-14485 GCA_010014905.2 Druon quercuslanigerum
AAGATTTATTAATATTTTAATAATATTGATATAGACCAGTAGACAAACAAAATTAACATCTAAAATTAATAATAAATTTATATATTTGAATTTTATTCGGATTCTCTATAAGGCTTTATTTACCATATTTCCAGAAAATCTTCTGGTAATTTATTATTTTTGTTGGAAATATGAACTATTACACTTTTTGTTGAGGATAATTCTTTTGATCGAAGATAAATCAGTTTAGTTACTTAAGTGGAAGCTTCTAATGTGTCCCCTAAGGCTTTACATTTTTCTTTCACCTTCTTTCTATTCCTTAACACACCTCCCACACCCTTTTTGGTGGTGGAAGGGGGACCTACAGTTTAAGGTGGGTTCCAAACCACCAAGAGCAACAGCCTAAAGTACTTAGAGAACCTTTTTTTATAGAGGTACCGGTCCCACGACTTTCCGGAGATGAACAACTCCCTTGCTAGGCTATAGTGTTCACCGCATGGGCCACCGAGGCTCTTCCAGAGTGCGAGGCAGGAATCGAACCCGCAAGCCGACAGAGTGGGTCCAAAGCCTGCGCTTTAGCCCCCACGACCATCGTCCCACTAAAAAAAATCAGTTTAGTTTTAAATTTAACTATTTTGTCGAATAATTTAATTTTCATGGTTTAAAATAAGTTATTTTAACTAAAAATGTCATCATAAAATTTTTCTTTATTAAATTTATAATTTTCTTTAGCCCTATTATGCACACGAATGTCATATTCTTTGTCACTGCCCTTCAGCTGAAACTCAATTCTTAATCATGTGTGTAAATTTAGCAACATTCTTTCCTTAGAATTTTTCCAGATTACCCAATCAGCATACTGATACTTTTTAGTTAAAAATTCCTCGACTTTACCAGATTCTTCCAGAATGGTTTATGTTTAAGGTTTCCAGAAATATAAAATTATTTTTTTGTCTTTATTTCAGAGAAAATTTTTGTTTATTAAAGGTTTTGAATTGAAAATGCTTTTTTCATATTTGTTTAATATGAACTACATCTTTTTTTCAGTAATCCCTCTTGGAATTCTGCAAGACATTTACTTTGATGAACGCAGACCTCAGTACATGAACTATGGTGTGCTAGGTTCGACAATTGGACACGTAGTCACTCGCGGTTTCGATACCCTAGGTAGCCAATACGATAAAGATGGAAACCTTAAGAATTGGTGGACTCGAGAAACAAAACAAAAATTTCTTGAGAAAGCAGATTGCATTATTAAGCAGTACGGAAATTACACCTCTAAAGAAGTCAGCTTAAAAGTATGTAGATTGTGTTTAATAAAAAAAATTTCGTTATGCTTTTAGTTTTCAGAGGAACTTCCCGTGAATAAATTTACCCAGTTGGCCAACTATTTGGTATAAAATTCATGTATTTATCATCAATCTTGTTTATTGAAAATTCATCATTTTGGGTAAAACTTCAACTGTTTTGTGAAAATCTCCGTTTTTACTTGATGATTTTAAAACTGTTTTTCATGTTTAGAAGTCAAATTTTTCCAACACACTTTCGACTCTTTGAATTGAACTTTTTTTAAATGTTGTTGAAAATTGGTCTACTTTAGTAGCAAATTAATATTCTTCCTGGACGAATCATCTATTTGGTTAAGGATTTACTTATTTGGTTAAACCTTCATCTTTTTTCATAAAATACAGGTGGCTGATCATTCTTTTTTTTTTTTTTTAAATTTGACGAACAAGGGGATCATGGATCCCATGATGGTTAAGCCACCGTCGACTGTAAGAAATCTGTATCTTTCAATACGTTTTATAACAAGAATCTATCTTACCAATTTTAAAAGGGTAGTATTTTGCATCCAATATTTTTTTAATATTGTTCGTCATTATTTGGCTTCAAATCCACGAAATTTTTGTTCAGAATTTTTTTTTCAAAATCTGAGTAAGTTTTTTAAACTTTTCTATAGTTTTTTATTCTATTACCTATTTTCTGCACTTTGTACGATATTTAGGCAAAACTATAAAGTTTTCATAAAACCTAGTTGAACATACGAATTTTTTACGGATGGGGGTGGCTTAACCCACATATGATCCAAGATCCCCTTTTGAGGAAAGTTTGAAAAACAGTTATTTTTTCACCAAATTAAAGCTTTTTCAGATAGAGAAAGGGGATTACTTCAGGTATAAAAGGAACATAAATTTTTGGTCCACCTTACCATCCAATTATATTACAAATCAAAAAATGAATTATTCTTCTTTAAAAGTGCAGTTATTGGTGAAATACAATAAAAAATATCTATCAAATTTTAGGTGAATGGCGTTAATACTCAACAAGCAAACATTGCAGACAATGGAGCCATACACTTGTCGTACCACGCCTATCAAGATTGGGTGAGACGAAACGGACCCGAGCCCACTTTGCCTGGATTAAACTATTCCCCATCACAACTCTTTTGGATCAGTGCAGCCAGCATGTGGTGCAAAAAAGAAAGACCAGAGTTTCTAAAAGATTACATTACAACAGACGAACATAGTCCTGCAGAATTTAGAGTCGTAGGGCCAATTTCCAACAGGCCAGAGTTCACAATTGACTTTCATTGTCCCCTTGGTTCACCAATGAATCCACATAAAAAGTGTTCTGTATGGTAAACCTCTTCTTGAAGAATATTATTATTATTTTCTTCTCAAGCTGGTCAATTCTGTATAACTGTCTGCTAAATCAAACATTATATCGAAAAAAATATAAAAATAATATATTTCAGTGTGAAATGAATCGACCAATGTATTATTTTGAATAAACTACCATTGCAAATATAAATAAGAAAATCTTTGATTTGTAATATCGAAAAAATTTCTGCAAATTTTATTTAATATGATAGAAATTTTATATTTACCTATACTCTATGCGTCAACTAGCGTTTCTTCCGCACCACATTCTTGAAGGATTATTTCGTAACTCACTTTCTCCATCAGAGTTTTCCCGCATATTATGCGCACGAATTTCGTGTCGATCGCATTAATTTTACTCTTATCTTTTTCTTGATATGTCCATGTCTCGCTGCCGTATAGAGCAGTTGGTACAAATATGGAATTATGTATTGTTATTTTAGCTTTATTTGATATATTTTTACTTCTGATAAGTGGGCCTGCTCTAGCAATAACCTTGTTACCTTCGTTTATGTGTCTATCTAACTCCTCATCTATCTTCCTGTCCCTAGTAAATAAGCTACTAAGGTATAAGAATTTATCAACTTGTTCAATTCTCTCATCATTCAATACAATGTTGCATATTGTTTTCTCACTTTTTCCTTCAAACACCATAGATTTTGTGTTATTTACGATAATTTTGAGATCTATGCTCTTCATGCTTGCATTCAATTTATTCAACTCTCCTTGAAAATCTTCGATAGATTCTGCCATGACAACCTTATCATATGCGAAGGCAATATCAAACCAGTCACTCAATATCCCATTTACCCTTACACTTGCTTTACCACCGGTATCCATTTTTTACCATCCATTTACTGCGTACTCTTTCAGGACTTCTCAATGCTTCTATCTTCCTTGTCGAAAGCTTTTTCTAGGTCGACAAATGCACATAAAACTTTTTTGCCTACTTTTAAACTTTTTTCTGAGATTTGCCTTGAGCTAAATATTTGAGCCGTACATGACCTTCCTGGCATAAAAAACATTAGACTTCCCAAATCTTTTCTTCTGTTATTTTTATTACCCTACGAATAAGTATTTTTGAGTATATTTTACTTACGGTTCTTAATAAGCTGATCCCTCTGTAATTATTGCAGTCACTTTTATCTCCCTTTCTTTTGTATATTGGGACGATAATCGCTTTTTTTCCAATCACCTGGGACTTTTCCTACTTCGATGCATAGATTTATTAGTTCGCAAAGTCCATGTGGTATGTACTCGCCACCGTTTTTCAAGTTCTTTATTATATCCCTAACCTCAGTGTCACAGACTTTCTCAATCGAGCTTTCTAATGCATTGTGTTCTACATCGAATTTGTGGTTTCCTATATCTTCATCTCTGGATTATTTCCTGAAATGGTCTTTGAAAGCGTCACTAACCCCGCTTGCCTCATATTGTATTTTCCCTTTGCTATTTCTCATGTTGATAAATTCTGTACTTTTAATTCCCTTCATTGCTTTATAAAGTAGTTTCTTGCTTCCTGCAAAGTCTTTTTGTATTTTCTTTAATTCTTCTGCGCTAATTTTGTCTTTACTTTCTCTAATTAATCGCTTGAGTATCCTGTTTTTGCGTCTGTAATCATTTACACGTCTATTTCTTTCCTCATCGCTAAGACCTTTCATGTTCAGAGTTCTCCTGTACACTTCTTTATTTAGTTTTTGGGCAGCCTCAATTTCATCATTCCCCCATGCATCACCAGAAATTCTTCATAAAACCGCGGTACGACACACTTCGATCGCACGTCTAAAAATGATGTCTCGGAACATAGACCATACGCCTTCTACATCTTTATATCTTATAAGCGCCTCCCAAGTTGCCTTACCTATGCTTTCGGTTATCTTATTTTGAAAATCTATTTGCCCAGGGGATTGGAAAAAAGCGATTATCGTACCACTATACAAAGGAAAGGGTGATAAAACTGAGTGCAATAATTACAGAGGGATCAGCTTATTAGGTACTGTAATAAAAATATACTCCAAAATACTTCTTCGTAGGTTAATGAAAATAACAGAAGAAAATATTTGGGAATTCCAAAGTGGGTTTGTGCCAGAAAGCTCATGTACGGAGTAAATGGATGGCTCCTACGAGCTATAAGAACAATGTATACGGGTAGCAAAGCGAATGTAAGGGTAAATGGGAAATTAAGCGACTGGGCAAGGATGCGTTATGTCTTCATAGCTATTTATATTATTTATGAACAAGTGTTTGAAAATGGCTCTTTTCGACGAAAAAGGTGTGGATCTCGAAACAGTAAGATTACGTGGGTTAGCGTTCGCAGATGATAAGGTTTTGATGACAGAGTCAATAGAAGACTGGCAAAGAATGTTGAATAAATTGAAAGAAAGCGCGAAGAGCATGGGCCTCAAAATTAACGTAAATAAAACGAAAACTATGGTGTTCGAAGGACAGAGTGAGAAAACAATATGCAACAGTGTATTGAATGATGAGAGAATTGAACAAGTTGATAAATTCGTAAACCTTGGTAGCTTATTTAATAGGGACGGGAAGATAGATGAGGAGTTAGATAGATGCATAAACGAAGGTAAGAAGGTTATTGCTAGAGAAGGCCCCCTTATAAGAAGTAAAAATATATCAAATAAGGCTAAAATGGCAATACATATTTCCATATTTGTACCAACTGTACCATACAGCAGCGAGACATAAACCTATCAAAAAAAGATAAGAGTAAAATCAACGCGATTGATAATATGCGGGAAAATTCTTATGGACAAAGTGAGTAACGAGATAATTCTCAAAGAATGTGGTACGGAAGAGACATTAGTTGACAAATGGGAAAGAAATTGGTTTAGGTGGTTCGGGCATGTTGAGAGAATGAAGGATGAACGACTAACGAAAGAAGTATATCAAGGTAAAGTAAATGGCAGCGTGCCCAGAAGCAGACCGCAGAAAGAATGGTTAGAATGTGTGAATAAGATCCTAGTTAGAAGAGACATAAGAATCCACAGAAACACGAGAGCTTGTATGAAAAAATGCATGGATATGAAAGAAGCTAGAGAAGTATGCCAGGGCAGAAAATTATGGCGGAAAATATTAATAAAAAGAGTGTCAGTAGAGTGAATGTCACCTAAAACAAAAGACTTTGGATACTAATGGACCCAAGTGGGGAACCTCACATGACGACTTTGTGAGGATCTTCACTTGGGGTGATTGCTAGAGAGATTGATCAGCAACATGGGTCGGAGCATTATTGCGGATTGAACGTAATATTTAAATAAATAACACGAAAATTCTAGATCAATCAAAAAGTTCTATAACCACTTCCTCACCCTTCCCCATGGAGTGAGTCATACCTACCCCGAAAGGGAAACGGCCTAATAGTGTAATAATAATGATAGAATTATAAAAGTTTTTTATTTAACTTTTCCTATTGAGAGTTTCAATATAAAAGAAATAAAATTTTGTATTGCAGTATAATTCGAATATTTAGGTCTTCTTCACTTTATTTCTTTGGTTAAAAGGATAACAAATTTTATGTAAAATACGTTTTTATTTTAGTTGGAATTTTTTTTTTACGAAAATTGTAGCTATTCTGCTTTTGCTAGAACTTTTTCAATTGAGAATTCACTTATTTTATTCAACATTCGTATTATTTGCCGAGTAAAAATAATTTGTTTTGGCAAAGTCTTGGTCCAAGGCATAGCCAAGATATAGCCAAGGCGTTTTTGTAAGTCTCGCCCCTGGCCACGTGCGAGACTTTCTTCATTTTAAGTCAAAATGTTTCGTCTTCAAGCCGAACTCAAGGAATCTAACAACAAATGGCTCTCAATACCTCCGAGAGTCATCACTAATCCACTTTAAATTTTAAAGAATTTTTATATTATTTATCTGCATGGTACTTATTTTCTATGAAATAATAATTTCGTTTAACTGCAATAATTATGTTCTTAGAATGAAAAAATATAAAAATTGTATCCACTTGTTACTATCGCCAACAGTTCACTAGATACTTGTAATAAATCACAGTTTTATTCTTTTTGCGGAAAATTTTGTATGCATGTTGTTCTTGAGGCTTGCAGGTTCCGCATTTTGAATAAGCGACTCATTTATAACAAAATAACATTCTATCGGTCGTATAATTTAATCCTCAGCAAATGTCATATAGTTTGTAGAGGTTGGAGCATAATGAACAAAAAATTGAAAAACGTAAACTTTTGTAATTTTGACCCTCGAAAATATTTAAGCCCTAAATTGGTAATATAACTTTCTTTACAATTTTTGTTTACTTTTCAAGACTTAAACTTCCCGTCTTAAGACCGTTAACCTAACTCGTAAACTTAAAACTTACCTTTTCGACTTTAAAGTCTCGCCCCTGGTCGCCAGCGAGACACAGCCGTCATGCAGACGAACTCGAAACGTGCCAAGTCGAACTCCAGACAAAATATTTTTACTAGGGTTAGTCGAAAATTGAATTGGTTTGCTAGAGAAAGCATATTTTTATCGTATATTTAACACTTTATCAAAAATATATCCTAATGGATTAAAAATTCAAACTTTTCGATAAGATTTTTTTGGTTATTGATTTAAAAACCTTTTTGGTTTAATTGAACAGTCTTTATTTAAATTACAATTTTTTTTTTGTTGAAAATATTAACTATCACACTTTTTGTTAAGAATAATCTTTATTTTTAAAGATTCATCAGTTTGGATTTAAAAATTGCTTCCTTCGAGTTCAACATTGCTTCTTTCGAGTTTTTTTTCAAATTACCCAATCAGCATTGAGAAAAAGCGACAACAACGTTTACAAGATTTTCGTGACAGACCTATTTATTAAGTTATTAATTTATTAAGTTTTGATTGAAAGGCCTTTTTTATATTTATGTAATATGAATGCGGTTTTTTTTTAGTAATTAAGCCTGCAGATCTGCAAGACATTTACTTCGGTACAGACAGACCTCAGTACTTGAACTATGCTTTAAATAGGTTTGCTATTGCATACGAAATCATTCACGGGTTCGATACCCTAGGTAGATACCCAATATGATAAAAATGGAGACCTTAAAAATTGGTGGAGTGCAGAAACGAAAAATAAATTTCTTGAGAAAACAGATTGCATTATTAAGCAGCACGGAAATTACACCTCTAAAGAAGTCAACGTAAAAGTATGCACATCATGATTAATTACAAACAAACTTGTTATGCTTTTAGTTTCAAAAGATATTTATAACAATTTTTTTTTTTGCTACAAATTTACTTGTTCTGTTAAAAATTCAAAAACATTTTTTAAGCTTTTGCAAATTTCATTCTTAGTGGAAAAATGATCCTGTTTAATTCAATATTCAACTGTTGGTTCGAATGTTATACTCTTTTCCTAAAAACTCATTTTCATTGTTGAAAATTCATCTTTTTTACTTGAAAATTACAGAATTGGTTAGAAAATTCAACGATTTGTTAAAAATACAATCTTTCTAAAAAATTCAACTACTTAATTAAAAATTTAAGTATTTGTTGCAAAATTGTTTTTTCGGTTAAATTTTCTCTTTTTTTACTTCAACTATTTGGTAGAAAATCCATGTATTTTGTTGAAAATTCATATATTTGGACACAAAACTAATCTTGCTCCTTGAAAATTTATCACTTTTTTGCGCAGCGCATTGTTTAATTTTTCAAGAAGGCGGGATTTCTTGGGATTTTTCAGCCAATCTGAAGTGAAGCTCTTCGAATTTATGAAAAAAAAATCCTATATTGATTTATGACACTGGCTTTATGTTTTCTATTCCTTTTCTGTCTGTTTATCGATCACATAGGTGACCCTACTCGAGCAGGGGTCTTTTGTCCATAAACAGGTTAAAGTAATGAAATTTAAAAAAAAATTATATTGAAATTAGCGATTTGAAAATATTATAATCAGCATCTACAAATTTTTCCGATGCCAATGATATATTTCTTGCATAGAAAAGTTTAAAATTTGAAGAAGATTAATTTAAGGAAGCTTAGCTCAATATTCAATTTGATTTTGCTTACTTCCCTTAATTTTCAAACTTTATAGACGAATTACATATCGTTGGAATCGGAATAATTCGCACATTTTGAATATATTACTTTCAAGACAAAGATTGCAGCGTTATTAACTTTTTAATTTTCAATTACAAAAAAAAGCGAGTAAGTGAAAAACTCTAGTGGCTACCTAGACCCCTGTAACTCGAGACCTATACGCCATTAAATATTCTAGTTTTTTAAGTTATCATTTTTAGTTGAAAATTCAACTGTTTGGTTAGAAATTTATTAATTTTTTTTTTGTCAAAAATATAAGCGCTTGGTGGAAAATTCATGAATTTTGTTGATAACGATTTGGTTGAATCTTGAACCCTTTTATTTAAATTTGTCTTTGTCGTAAGGATCATTCGTTGTATTTTTAGTTGTAGATTAATTTTCATCGCTGAAAATGTAAATATTAAATTTCTAGTTAAAGTCTTATATTTTAAATTAAAAGCTGATCTCTTGATAAGAATTCATATATTTTGTTAAAAATTCACCTTTTTTAAAAAATTTTGTTTTGATGGAAATACTATCCATTACATGTTTTGTTCCGGATTTCTTGTTTTTTAATCATCTAATTGGTGTAAAGTTTAACTGCTTTGTAAGAAATTTATTTTTGAAATCTATTTGGTTAAAGATTCAACTAATTTGTTGCAAATATCTCTTTTTTCGCTAAATGGAACTAATGGGAAATTTATCTTTCGTAGTTGAAAATTTAACTATTTGGTTAAAAATTCAACTGTTTAATTGAAAATTCAACTATCTTTTTAGATTCATTTTTTGGTCGAAAATGCATCGTTTTTGTTAAAAATGCGTTCTTTTGAATTGAAAAATTATTTTTCTTGGTTCAACAGAAACTTTATCAAATTTAAACTTTATTAAACTTTATTCAAATTATTTTGGACAAAAATTTGAAAGTGTTTCGCGAACTATAATAATAATTCCAAATTTTTTAAAGTATGGTAAAATTAACAAAACAATATTTATATTTGAAAGCTAAAATGGTGTCTATCTAAATTGGTATTTATTGTTTCCATACGTATAGTAATTATATTTACTTCTTTAAACTCAAAAAGTGGAGTAACTAAATGCCTCCAAAATCTCGCACCGATTGAATTACTTGAAAGTGTTTCATTGATTAAATTTACAATTTAAAATAAAACCCCGGTGTTAACTTTTAATTTGTTTAAAAGTGTTATTTACTTATCATCAATTGACGACTTTCGTAGACGCACACAACATTTCATATACAGTACTGTAGTATTCCTAACATGAGGCAAACTTTTTTCATGTAAACGGAATACACAAGTTTTTTATAACTTCGCAAATGGGTGCAGATCTCTAAACTACAAAAAAACTTCTAAATGGCTACATACACATACGGGGATATTTGAAAGAAAAATTGTATTTTCGAGACCCTTAGGTCAAATTATATTGAAATGTCAAGAAAGTAGATTTGAAAATTTAAGTCAATACAAAACTCCCTCTATGCGAAAGGTAAAAGGGCAGCCGTTCTCTCTATAGTTTAGTTCGTATTTTGGGCGATGGTCAGTTTCGCCCCAGCTACCTGTGTACCGTCCCCCACTACGCGGCTTCCCCTCACACCGTCGAGCTACTGCCACTGAGCTTAGTCAGCGGGGGTGCCTTTGTTCCTAATGAGGCCTAAAATATGGAATATAAATTTTTTTTAATTTCCCACTTAGTAAATCACAAATATGATATTCGAAATCTACTAAGTATAGCAATTCCAATGATATGTTGTTTGGCACATAAAGTTGACAATTAACTAATTTGGGAAAAATTTTGGAAATTCCGGAAGCTGAAATTTGGCTAGTCTTGAAACATCATAATTTTTTTTATTGCTTAACCAATCAGGTTGCTCAAAATTTTCCTCAAATACTTTGCACTTTGCATGCTAATCTCATTCGCCTTCATTCATTGATTTAAAATGGAAGTTAATTTTTTGGTATACTCTGTTATTGTAACAATTTGGAATTCAACATCAATTGCATTTTGGACGAAAAACGTATTCGAAAGCTGCTACAATTATTATTGAAACGACGTCTGAGAAATGTAAAACTATTCTGATTGTAAATGATTTTAAATTCCTCTTTAGTAAATTTTGAAAAACGAGAGAAGAATAATAAAATATACTAGAAAATTTTCCATAAAATGTTACATAAAATTAGATATGAAACTGAACACTAATTCTTTACTTTTCAACTTTATGATTGAAACAACATATCGTTGGAATCGTTATAATTTGTAGACTTCGAATATCATATTTATGATTTAATAAGTGAAAAATTAAAAAAAATGTTATATTCCATATTTTAGGCCTCATTAGGAATAAAGGCCCCCCGCTGACCAGGCTCGGCGGAAGCAGCTCGACGGTGTGAGGGGAAGCCGCGTAGTGGGGGAACGGTACACAGGTAGCTGAAGCGGAATAGTCATCTGCCCCATATTTTAGCCCAGATTTTTAGTGATAAGGAAAATCGGATATTATACTGGGTGAGAATAATCGAAATTTTAGTTTCAAGAAGTATTTCGTGGTTTTGGTTAATAGAAACGCTACCTATAATAAGAATAGTACCGTAACTGGTTGTACTAACTATGTTACATACCCTCTACTACCACTGACTCTGGAGTTGTCTGCAGTGGTCAGAAACACAAGAAGATAAAGGATTTTCGTCCTCGTTCTAGTGCGATTTCTCCGCTACAGGATAATTATAATATCGTAATAGTATTTAATAAAAAAATATTTATTTCTTGCGCAGGAAAGTTGTTCAAGAGGATCAAACTTATTTAATATTATAGACACGTCTCCGGGTCTCCCGCAAAAGGTAAGCTATATATATCCATATCAGTTTTATATAATAATTAATAAATCAATTCTATTTCTGAAATAATATATAAATAGCATTAGGTGAACGATGTTATATATATAATACAAAAAACGTTTGGGCTTTGCTTTTTTGACTGAAAAGCCGCAAAAGTTTTTTTTATCTAATTCTTAAATTCCCATTTGTCGAGAATGTGTTTTTAATTAAAATTAATGGACTTTTATAACAAAAATATAACACTTTTAGTTCATAAATAGCCTCAACTAGTATTTGTTGTTATTTTCAGTAGTTACTAATTTCTGAGCATTTAGCAATATACATTCAAGTTACGTTTCAGAAATATTTAGTATTTTTTAACAAAAACTTTAAGTTAAAGTTACTTATAAATACATAACTTGGAATCCTTATATCTTTTTTGCATTCCAGATTGAGTAGAAAAATAAAGAAATGTTTGAACCCGTATTTTTAATGTAAGAACATTTCGCAAAATGGGTTTCTATCTAACAAGATTCCTTAAATTATTGAGTGGAAAATGGTACAGAGTATCTCTGTGGTATAGAAAATATTCTAAATATTTTTAAAACAGGAATGAATATTAATAATTTAAGATGTATTTTTACTAATAACATTATTTTCTAACAAAGTAGTTCAACTTTCAAGTTATCAGTTGAAGTTTCAAACATGCAATATACTAACAGACGGTATACATATTTTCAGCACAAAGTAGGCCCAACACACAATGAAATATTTTATATAATCTTTTAAAAACAAATTCTTAATATAAAGATTCATTATTTATTAATTTTTTTCACTCAGCAGATATGTGCCAGTGACAAATTGAAGGTAAAATAAGTATTACAACATGGGTGCAGTCCATTCGGTGAAGCGAGTTGTTGCTCAACTCCTCCCTGCAATGAGTGATAATAAACAATTAATTCGGAAGGTAAATATAATGATTATAAATAAGTTTTTATATAAGCTTAAAGAATTCAACATTACTATAAGAGACTAAACTTTAATTTATAAACGGCTATTTGTAATAAACCAAGGGTTACTAAAAAATTGAAAGTATATTTTCGATTTTTCTTAAATCCATTCAGTTTTTATTTGAATTTAGTAGTGAAATTCTCATAAAAAATAAATCGCCCTTTATGATTGTCAAATAGTTTTAGGACAGTATAGGATTTTGTTCACTTTTAAAAAAAGTGCAGAAAAGTAACTTTTTAAAACAATTTATAAGTCCATATGCCATTAGAATAGTACCATATAGAATCTGTCAATAAAAAAATATATATTTTTCCATGAAAAAATTATTCTTTTTCAAGAAAGAAGAAAATTAGTAATCTGGAAAATTTACCGTAATTTAATTTGTGATCACCAAAAACTTGAGAATACTACCACCTGAGTAATTAAAAGGATTTTATCATGTGCTGCTTATCTCAATTAAAATCATTGAAAGGACAGATATATTGAAATTCAGGATTATTACAGTTTGAAGATGGTCAAAGCTTTAGGTGCATACAGAAAGAATATGTTTTGTGAGTTAAAATTATTTTTAGTAAGTTCTCATTTGTTCACGAAACGAAGCTGCTTTAAATATATTTAATTCAAAGCATTATAAAAAATGTAGAAATAAATCTGTTTTTAAAAAAGGGAATATTATTAGGGTAGCATGCCGTAAGACCCTATATCGCATTTCTACAATTTTAGAAGAGAGAGAAAAATTGTTTTACAATTAAATTTTTTATTTAACGATAACTTTTGATATTAATCAGAAAAATCAATCAGTCTACATCAAATAAAGGGCCCGCGATCTAAACCTGTTAAATGACATTTTTTTCGAAATTTATTTTTTTGTATTTTCTGGAACATTTTTTATAAACAGTTAATATCCTGCAAGGGAAGCGGCAAAATTCCTGTTAGTTTTTTTAAAATGAACTTTCGAATATCGTGTTTGGGTATCTAGTCTATAGCACAGACCCGCGGTCTAAACCTGTTAACTGCTTATAGAGTCTTATGGGAAATCTGTGCTTTTTTACTCAACGGCTCAGTTTCCTCTAAGAATAGGTCAGTGAAACACATGCCAGTGTGCATGCAGTTGTGTGCGTGTGCGCGTGTGTGTGTGCGTGTGCGCGTGTGTGTGTGTGTGCGTGTGTGTGTGTCGAAAGTTTCGAGTATTTACTTTCACATCACCTTCGATATTGTCATCTACAGGTAGCTGTAAAGATTACTAACACTCAGAAAAGTTTTGCAATAAACTATTTTAACTTCTTGCAAGGCCATTTGTGTTTAGCATGCGATTCCAAACATTTTGACATATAAAACTTGCCCGCAGTTTGAAAAACAACGAAGAAACATTTGAGTTCGGGAAAGCAACAGAAAACCAGCGCTAGAACATTGCAGATAACAGGTTTATACCGCTGGACCTCTTGTCGATAACATATGAATATCTTTCAACTGTCACATAACGTTCAATTTTGATTCAAATTTTATAAAGCTAACGTGTATTTTTTCTCGAGTAAATGAACAATACAGATTTTAGTTAAAAAAAAGATTGGAAATTGCAAAAAAAACGATTTTCCTTCGCAGTGTACAATTTCTGAAATGTCAGTTAACTGGTCTAGACCGCGG
The DNA here is from genome assembly GCA_010014905.2 of Druon quercuslanigerum. Lineage (NCBI taxonomy): Eukaryota > Metazoa > Arthropoda > Insecta > Hymenoptera > Cynipidae > Druon > Druon quercuslanigerum. The sequence continues at coordinate 14,150 of JAAAKG020132506.1, forward strand.
GCCACTTAAATATTTTCTACATACAATTATTATATCCTACACATAATTAAATAGAAATTATTTTGTTGTGAGAATATTGTCAATATATTGCACGCAGAATTGTTGTGTGAAACATTTTGTTGGTACAAAATATATTCTACGCCAAATATAACAAATCGTGCAACACATATTTTCTGCACAAAGTAGGCCTTACTCACAATGAAATATTTCTTTTTACATTGTCATCATTTATGATTGAGAAAGTATTAGAATTGTCGGGAATTTGACACCACCATGTTTCAACGGATCTCCACGTTTCGTGACCCCCTGAATCCGAAAATCAAGTTTTTACGATAG
>JAAAKG020132507.1:0-14485 GCA_010014905.2 Druon quercuslanigerum
AAATCCGATTCGATCGGAGCACCGATCGAATGTCGAATATCCGACATTCGATCGACACGCCGATCGAATCGAATTTCGGATCGAATTTTTTTGCACACCTCTATTCAAAATGTTTTAACGATTTCAAGAGGTTTCAAAATATTTCAAAATTATTTCAAATAACTCAATCATTGTAACGAATAAAAAAGATTTTAAAGATTTAAAAAGGGCGTGTATACAGATTTAAAAGTTTTCTTTAAGGTTTGGAACACTTCATAAAGATTTGAAAATGGCACGTATATCAGATTTCGAACATTTCACAGACTTCAAAACTTTCAAAAGATTGCCAGGATTTTGAAGATTTAAAAATTATTTTTTTTAGGAGATATCAAAAGATTTAAAAAGAATACAAGAATATCGATGATTTTAACAAGGGTACATTGAATTTACACCAGATTTCAAGTATTTCAAAACATTGCAAAGCTTTTATACCGTTAAAACATTTTTGAGAAGATTTATCAAAGATTTCAAGTATTCGAGTGATTTGAAACAATTACAAAATTCATCAAAATTGCAATAGATCTTGAAAAAATGCAAGGATTTTAGTAAGGATACAGTAAACCAGTTTTAACGATTTAAAATATTTTAGAAGATTTCAAATATTTAAAGGACTACAAAACACTTCAGAAAGAGTTCACAAACCCGGTGAAAATCGTTGAATTCAGAAAAATTAAGAATTTGTATTCCTATGAATACGCGATTTTTCCTCCGTCTCAGTTATTTAGCCTATTATAACTTATAAATTCAAAAAAATATTCAAATTTATGTTTATATTTTAATAATTTATTTAAGTGTGTTAAAAATGCATTATAGAAAACTATGTAAATGTGTAAATTAAAATAATCCTAATTCTAGAGAGGCAGACTTGAATTCATTTAAATTAAAAGTTTAAAATTTATATTCTACATGAAGGAATTAAAACAATTTATTACACATATTTTGTGAATTGATTAGAAAAATTAAATAATCTCAAAATATGAAAACTTGTGGATTACAAGACATCTGTGATAGGTGTGTTTTTCGATGCAGTTACAAGGAATTTAATATATTGAAAACACGTTCTCTTTTGGAGAATAGGAAACGATGCGGCGCACAGTGGGGTAACAGTACATTTTTTGGTTCAAAATACGATTCTGGCTGAACCTGTGGACCGATTTGGATGTTTTTTGACAAAAAAAATACAATTTTTTCTATTTGACGTTCCCTGTGTTCGCCAATAATAGGAAAATTGTAATCGCGGTCGTTTCATAGACTTACATTATATAAAGATATTCCATCATGATACAATAAACAAAACAAATTTATAAGCAAATTATTTGTTGAAATTGTGCTTTCAATAATTCAACGTTTTTTTGAAGTTATATTGCAAGAAATTTGAATGGAAATAATATTCGTATTTAATTTTACAATATGTGTAGAACCAAGTAAAACTCATATTTTAAACAAATTGTCATTTTTTTAACAATAATTTATGGTTTCAATGAAGTTGTATGCCCAAAAAAGTATAATTACAGAAAAAATGGCCTTAAAATCATCATTCATAAGAAATGTGCAATTGCTTAAATAAATGTAACTATTCCAAAATTTATTTTTCCCGAAAAATCTTATTTTCTGAATTAAATATTATAGTTAGTCATTGCTTGGATGTTAAAATTAAAAAAATACAGGATGTGATTATTTGAACAATTAGTTTTTGTTTAATTTAAAAATATCAGAAAATTGGGCCAGTGAGGTCCACTTTTTTCTCAAGTTGGTACATCCTATGCTACTTTTTGTTAAAAATTACATAATGTTGTTAAATTTCTTTTAGTGTTTAACAAAAACAGTTTTCTTGTGAAAACTTTTTAAAAATATTATAATATAGAACACATAAAATTAGTTTTTAGACTGTATAGCGTATAGGAAGAATATATTGACCTTTTTTAAAAACTTTTTTTAACAAATTGAGTTTGTTTAAACAATTATTTTTCCCAGAAATATTTTAAAAACGTATTTAATGAATTAAACTCAATTATGAATGACTTTAAGCAATAGTTAATTCTGTTCAAAGCTTTAGTCATTCTTCATACAATTAATTTTTTTTCTTCCTATATTTCCTTCAAATTGAGTATGGATGGTTAATGAATTAAAATTGTTGAAACAAATATATTCCGTTTTTAACATAATTTTCTTTCTCGAAATCATTCACTATTATTTTTAGTTCTGAAAATACAATTTTATAACTATTTAAGAAAAGTAATTGTGTAAAGAATTAAAAAGCGTTTAATATTTTCTTTCTATACACTATAATGTCAGACAAATAATTAGGGATAAACAATTGTTTAAATAAATTAAATTTATTTGAAAAATTAGGAATTTTTTAAAAAGCCATGGAAAATATTCAAATTGTTCATTTCGAAAATCAAAAATTTCCCCATATTAGTTCAATGGGATTTTTAATTGCCTGTTGGCATCTGTTAACATTTGAATTTCGACAAAAAATACGGATTTTCTTTCTCTGAAAATTGAAACTTTTTGGGGAGTGACTTGCCCTCTAGAGTGAAAAAAATTTTGCAACGCATTTTTGGATCATCCTAATCTATATGAATTTATTTTCATAATAAACAAGTATAATTTAATATGTTATATTATATAACAATTAAGATACATTACTCCAATTGTAAAAATTAGTTCTGATTATTTCCAAAATTGTGTACGTTGCACGTTCAACATAATTATGAATAAAAGATGTTATTGTAACGTTCAAATCATATCTACTCCCCCAACCCTATTACAAAGTAACAATTATTATAAAACATCTATTCATTATAAAGAAAAAAGACAGATAAATAAATTCAATTTAGCGTTTTGAAAAAGTGAAATTATTTGAATCCTTTCTATTCCTTCTTTTAAATTAAAAAAAAAAATTATTCCTCAATACTCTTCTATTAAATATTGCGAAGTCGATTAAGAGGAATATGTTTCGCTCTTTTTTCCATTATACTTTTAATACAATACTTTTATTTTGAAAATTCTTCATTTACACGTTAAACTCTTGATAAATTAGCCATTCATACTTTCAAAATCCCGCCACGTAAGACTTGAGATTTGTGGGTTATATTGCACACCGAACATGTATTTCACTATTATCTAGTCTCTTTTTTGTTATCTTCCAATGAATTATGTATTTCAATTCGGATTATGTGCAAAAATAATTACAAAATTTATTTGATTACTTTTAATTAGTTATTTCTTCATATTTTCAGTTTGACCGCATTTACCAATGTACAACACATGACCGGTAAATGTGGGTAAATGACGGTCAGAGTGTTGTCAGTCCCGTCGTAAAGGGAACCTCAACCTGACACAACTCTCCATGATCCACTCTCCCTAGAGGAACTCTGAGGGAACCTATCTTCCCTCTCCCATCAATATTTTCATGTCAGAGCGGAATCTTAGGTGCCGCCATGACACTTAGCGGGCATTTAAAAATTCAGGACATATTTTTGGTAAAATGTAGACTATCGTACACCATTTTAATATAAAAGTGAATGAAAATGATGTGCCAGGTGCTGAATTATTGCATAAAAAGGTGAAGAAAAAATACAATTTGTCAGCTAAAAAGATAGTTAAAATGCAAAAAAAATCTACCAAAGGGAAAAAGCAGCAAGTTGTTGACCGGTATGTGGAACGCAGGTTACGTTCACATCGCGTATAGTCGTAAGGTTTTAACAGTGGAAAAATAGTGTTTTGCATAAAAGTGAAATAATTGTAATGATAAAACAATATATAAAAGTTTGATTAAGCATTTTTAATTAAATTCAGGTGAAAATGAATTGATATCTATCACTATAAGAAATTGTCAGTTTTGAAATTCACGTAGCTTGCAAATTACCGAAATAAATGCAAAAGCGATTTTTTTTAGTTTAAACATTTTTCTCTGTGAAAATTCGTATAATAAAAGAAATATCATTTGAAATTGCGAACAGATTGTTTGTAAGAAATACGTAAGACTGAAAGAAATGAAAATATTTTTTATTTATGTTTTTATATAGTACTTTTAAAACCAGAGTGAGAGTGAGAAAAAAATCCATCCAACCACTTAAAATATTACTAATTTCATGTCACACGATAATTTAAAATAAGTTCAATTAAAATTGTTTAGTGGTGTTTATTATTATTATTTATTTTAAAGCGTGAATTTGCAATGTAACGAATTTTAAAATGCAGATTTGGAAGACTAGAAAGAATGAATAATTCACAGCTTTAAGTTTGAAATTTTTGGATAAAAAACGTATTGAGTTGATCAACTGTAAATAGATGTAAATAATTTTATTAGTTTTTTTTCAATAAAATGCAGTTTAAGTATAAATAATTTAAAAATACTTTATTCGTTCATTTTCAAATACTATTCAAATGTTATTTCAGTTTAAAATATTTAATTGTTAACTCACTCTATTAATAATTTTGTAATAATTGTGAATAAGTACATTCCAAGTAGGACATGCACCGACTGTCACTTTTACAGTTTACAAAAAAGTACTATTTACAATTCCTACAAACGTTTCAGTGAAAAATTGTCCTGAACTCACACGGAAGTGCCATATATATTTTTTGCGCTTGCGCTATGTCGTTTTCTTAAATAAAAAGGTAGTGTTGAATAACAGTAGTGATAAGCAGTTGAATTTTTATCTTCTTCAATTATGATAGATTTCAGTTGATTATGCGTGATTCGAAAATCTGTTAATTAACAAATTTTTCCATTTTAGATTTTTATTTTTGAGCGTACATTTTTAATTAAAATAATTTTAAGCTACAGTCTTAAAAGTCCTTAACAACTGAAAGTTAAAAGCATTTGAAGTTGAAAAATTTTGATAAAAACTTTTTTATTTGATAGACAGTAATAATTCAATTAATATTCGGATGCACATAAAAAGCTTTTTACAATAGAAAATGCACTGAATTTGAAATGGAAGTTTAGAGGATTTTTATACTCGCGTTAGTATTTAATCAGGCACCAGCTATTTGACTTCTTTTTAAATCATTAGAAAACGATAGCATTTCAAATCATGAAAACTTCAAAATGCAGTACAAATATATTTTTTTAATTGAAATAAATTCTGTTTTATTTATTGAAAGGCAGAATTTGTCTATGAATATAAGAGGAATAGAAATTAGTTAATATTTGATTCAAGTGGTACGTGAGAACTGTCAAATCTGTCAAATATCAAAACCTAACCGAACCTCTAGCACTCTGTCTTCAAAGCTAACCTCAAAATAAAGAAGTTGTGTTTTCCAATCAAGCTTATACTAGGAGTTTCAGGATTCTATTAATTTTGCAAAAAAGAAAAAGTGAAACCTTCACAATATTTATGTGAGAAAACAGAAATATCAGCAATTTTTCTGAGGTTTGGATTTATCATCTCTTCATTGTCGTCGTTATCATCTGAAAATGTTGACAGGGACGTCTACACTCTTCATGTATTTACGTTCGCATACGTAAACATTCACTTTTTTATGTCATTTTTTCTTTTTATTATTTACAAAATTAAAACTTTAATCATTACCGTTTATTATTCGATTTTTTTAGAAGGCGCTTTTGCTTAATTTCCCTTCAAATTTCACTTATTTTAATTCTTGGATTATAAATGTTTCCTAAAGTATATTGAAAAAAAGGTAATCATATAATAACATACTTCTCGTTCAAATCACGTAAAACATACTCTGGTAATTGGTTATTTTATTTTTTCTCAAACTTTTTTAAAAGCCTTGAATTTGAATTTTCTTGAATTTTAAACAAAACTTTTATAGTGTATATGACACAATTTAAAATTGTGTTTAACTTGTATTGGAAACTATGGAAAACCCGTTATAAAATTATGTTTCAGTTATTATGTTGGGGTCAGGATGAATTTTCAAGACTAAAAAAAGCAACGATCAAAACGATGTTCTGCTGTTTGAGAAACTGCTTCGACGGCTTTGGCCTCTCCTCTAACCAAATTCCAAGAAAGGAGCCTAATCCAATCGCACTTGATACAACCCACATGGGTAATGAAAAATGTGTATTAATAAATTAAAGTTTTTCTTTCAAAAGGGATCATCCAGAAGCTACCTTGCAAATTTTGATAGAAGGATTTCACGTTTATTCTGTGTTGTTTCACGTTTTTAATGAGTTCTATAGAGAGTAAAATTTTCGACCTCAAAGAAGGCTTTAAAAAAAAAATTTAATTTTCCACCAAATAATTCGATTTGTAATAAAATAATTAAGTTTTTAGCAGGGTGTCCAGCGACCTTAAAAACTTGGAAATCTTCTTGAATTTTTCACAAGAACCTTAAAGTTTTGTTTTGATTTTAAAAGAGTTATTTTATTGTAATGTAAGGAGTAATTTAAATATTTTAATCTTCTATTAAAAAGTTTGTTATTTATCAAGATATAATTGATCTTTTGTTCATTGTGGAATAAATAGACATTTCAGGGCATTTATTGTAGACTGTGCTAATTATTTCATAGATTGCAATGGACATTTTGAATAATTCTGTAAGTTTTTTTTATTTCTTCTTCGCTAATATAGAATGTTAAAATATACTTTTTTATATTCAACTCACAAATTGCAAAAATTATTGGTTGAAAATTTCGATGTTAATTCAGTTTCAGAATTAGAATGAACCATGGCAATATAACGGATTTTTCGAAGATTTAACCACTGGTTTTTTGAGTAAACACCGAATTTCAAAAGGATACAAAATAATTTTAAAGATTGAATAATATTTCAAAGCTTTTATAATACTTAAAAGGATTTCGAACATTTCGAAAAGATTTCACGATTTTCAAACACTTAAAAGGGATTAAAGGATTTGGAAAAGACTTGTTGGCAAGATTTCAAAGATCTCGCAAAGATTTAGAATATTTCACAAAGATTTTTAAACTTTCAAAAGATTGCAAGGATTTTAAATATTATAAAATATTTCAAAAAGATTTTAAGTATTTTAATGATTTAAAATTAAATCAGAAGATTTCACAAATATTTCAAGGAATTTATAAGGATATCAGAACATTTAAAGAATTTCAAATATTTCAAAATGGGCTTATTTCACCAGATTTCAAATTTTTTTAACAATTTCAAAATGTTTCAATAAATTTCAATGATTTCAAATAAACAAAACAGATTTCACAAAGACTTCAAAGGTTTCATAAATATTTCAAAAGATTTTACAAAGATTTCAAGGATTTCACAAAAATTTCAAAGATTTTACCAAAATTTTAAAGGATTTTAAATATTTTAATGATTTCATAAAAATTTTAAATTCAAAGATTTCAAAAAGGATACAATACACCAGATTTCCAAGATTTCAAAAAGTTTAAAACGATTACAAAAGATTTCACAAAGATTTCAAAATTTTTACAACGGTTTTTAACACTTCACAAAGATTTCAAAGATTTTAACAAAATTTTGAAAGATTTTAAATATTTGAATGATTTCAAATTAATACAAAAGATTACACAAATATTTCAATTACTTCATTAAAATTTCATATATGTCAAAAGAATACAAGAATTTGAAAGGTTTAAAAAAAGGTGTATCAGACCAGATTAAAAAAGATTTCAAAACATTTCAAACATTTTAAATAATTAGAAATTTTTAAGAATATTTCGAAAGATTTCGCAAAGATTTGCAATATTTCAAATAATCCATAAGGATTTAAAAAGATTTTAAGAATTTTAAAGATTTCAAAAAGGGTACAGTAGACCATAATACAAAATATTTCAATGATTTTAAACGTGTTGATATTCTTTTAGAAAATTTCAAAATATTTCTCAAAGGCTTCAAATATTCCAGTGATTTCCAATCAATAGAAAAAGATGTAGGAAAGATTTCATAATTATTTCAAAGGCTTTATAAAGATTTCAATAGATTTCAAGAATTTAAAAAAATTGTTAAGTTATCAAAGAATTGAGAACATTTCAAATGGTTTCAAGAAATTTGAGAAAATTTCAGAAGATTTCAATGATTTCAAACGAACACACCAGTTTTCGCAAACAATGATTAAAGAAAGATTTCACGAATATTTCATTAGGATTTCAAAAAAAAAAAACCATAAACATTTCAAAGAATTGAAGGGATTTAAATATTTTAAAATATTTTAAATGATTTCACAAAGATTTCACAGAAATTTCAAGATTTAAAAAAATAAAAAAAATTTCACAAATATATGAAAATGTCAAGGATTTCAAAGACGTTACAAAGATATAAATGTATTCCCAAAGATTTCACAAAGACGATTTAAGTTCGAAAAAAATTAAGAATTTATTTATGATTCGGCTTTCTTTAGAAATTTTTAAACAATAAAAAATTAAATGGCTTATTTTTTACATGGATAACAAACTCTTATTTTATTTTTGATTGTAAAAAAAGGAGACCTGGAAAAGACCTTGCATTTTGTTCATAACAATCGCTATACATCCTGTTTAAACATGTATAGTTTAGTTCTCAAACAAAAAAGATGAATTCTTAGCAAAAGATTTAATATTACGTATTTCATGTATGAGTATATGACTTTTCAATCCAAAAGGACGATTTTTAAACAAAACAGTTTAATTTTTTTACTCAAAAAGATGAGTCAACAAAATAGTTGAATTTTAAACAAGGAATGATTTTGAATGAAAGTGATTTTGAATGAACAAGTGATTTTGAATGAAAAGATATGAATTATCAACTGAGATATGCATATCAGTTTATAAGTTTATAAGAAAATTAAATTTCGACTCAAAAAACGTATTTTAGACAAAACATACGAATTTTTCACTCGACACTATAAATTTTCTACAAACTAGTTTAAGTTTTAACAAAAATATTCAATAGTGACATTTTCAACAAAAAGCGAATATTCTACCAGTTAAATTGAATAAAAAAAGATGAGTGTTAAACAAAATAGTAAAACACACAACAAAGAGAAAGAGTGAGAGGTTAGTTTTTTGGTCGACTCTCCCTTTTTCTCCCTCTTTTTCTATTGATATTTATGTCTCTAATGAGCCGAAAAGTGAGATAGTTTGGAAATCTATTTTTGTAATGATAGAATTCTTGAAAAAATTGATTATTTTCCAATCTCAAAATACAAAAATTTAAAGAGTGACACTAAACAAATGATTCTTTTCCAATCTATAGGTTTTGCTTATAATTATCGTATGCCTTCTTTTAATTGAGTTGTGAGTGTTTCCTCAATTTTCATGGAAGAAATCTTTTAATTAGATTATTATATTAATAAAATATGAAAAATTGAAATAAAATAAATAGCAGTCTTTAAATGTTAGAAATATTTAGAAATGTATTATGTTTGGATTATTAATTTTTAATGTTATTGATAACATAATAATCTAAATACATTGGTTAGAATCAACAACAAAAAATAATAAAAATAAAAAAAATAAGATCATTTAAAAAAAAAAACAGGGACACTTCCTATATGGAACACAAAGGGCACACTGGGTCAGATGGACCCATCTCCACCTTGCTTACACAAAATTAGATCACTCAATTATCTCATTTATTCTCTACAAAATTTACTAAAAGTATTTTTTTATACAAATTATAGTTTAGAGGGTAGAAATGCAAAAATTACAAAGTTTCAATGGTTCATATTTAAAAAATGTAATTTAAAGTTTTTTACTCAGAAAAATGACTTTATTTAACTGAATATAGGGTACAAATGACAATTCTTGTTTACCAAAAATTATTAATGAATTAAAGACAAAAAAACTATTACATTCTCATGAAGGAAATTAATGTTAATTTTAGTGAAGACTAAGCCAGAGCCAGATCAGAAAATGTTTGCATAGTTGTAAATACGTACACAATAAATTATTGTGATTAAATACAATTGGTTAGAGTTATATAAATAAATAATAAAAAATGGAGCACGAAGCGCAAGTATTGTAATTAGAATATTTTCATTAAATTAAATTTTTTGTAATCTAAAATAAAAACTGGTGTAATTATCAGGCGCAAAACGTGTTTTCTGTATCTCAAGAGAAAGCTTAGGTTTTCAGTTTGTGAGCTTTAAGGTTAAAAAGTGAGATTTTTATTTTTTATTTATGAAAATAAGTGATGGCTTTGTTTTGAGAATATACCATCTGTTTTAGCAAAATTGTATGTTTTTAGTGAGATTTCATTATAACTGGAAGGCTGCTTTTCAATAATTTTAAGTAAACAAATATTTCTGTTAGAAATTGACTAGTCAGGAATAATAAGTGGCTAACCCTCATTCGGCAATTTTTTAGGAATTTTGACAATTTGGTGGGTTAGCCCCTTATGGTTCCCCACCATTCAATTGTAGATTTAATTGCCGCCAGCTGTATGCTAGATCACAGAGTTTTTAAAGCGGGATTTTGATACTTTTCTTAAACCTTTTTTTCTTAACAATAAAGTATTCAAAATTTTTTTAAATGTACTAAAATTTTCAGAATGTTATGCAGTATTTAAAAAATATATTACTTAAAATATATGCAACGACTCCATTTTTTAGCTTTGAAGGTTTGGATTTGAACATATAAATAATAGGGGAAAATTATTAAAATAAGTTTTGTTTCACAGGTCATGAAGTTGTGATTGTAAAAAATGGATCGAGGGTTTGCGGTAGAGGTGGGGCTTTGACAAATGCTCCTCTAGCTCAAAGCAAAAGTTACTTTGAAGTAAAAGTACAGCAAGGTGGAGTCTGGGCAGTGGGATTGGCTACAAGATCCACTGATCTTAACACTGCAATCGGAGGAAATGATGCTGAGAGCTGGGCTCTCAACTCTGACGGATTTATTAGGCACAATCAGCAGGAATTGCATAATATCCAGAATCTCGCCCAAGAAGGCGACATTATTGTAAGGTTTAAAAAATTCTTTAATAATAAATTTCTTAATTTGTGGTGATATACCGATTCTTGTTACCTAAAGACGATATGATATACAAAAATATACAAATTTTGATCACTCTTATAAAAATATGGCCAATAATTGTTCTATTTGTCCTTTTTTTTATAGGGAATTGCTTTCGACCATATTGAACTCAACTTTTACCTCAACGGAAAACCTCTGGATAAGCCAATTATGGGAGTAAAGGGAACGGTGTATCCTGTTTTATATGGTAATAAGACATTAAAAAAATCATTAGATTTTTACTGCTGCGATACGCTGATAACTTATGGACTATTTTAACTACTAAATACATTTTTTCAGTTGATGATGGCGCAATTTTGGACCTAATTCTCGACGAATTCTTCCACACGCCTCCGATAGGTTTCGAGAAAATAATGCTAGAACAGTCCTTGCTCTAGCAAATTCACTCCGAGCCACTTTCCTCCAATCCTCATCCAATATTCCTAAACTGTACATGTTCTACAAAAGAATATGTTCGTGAAGCGAAAATTAACTTAAGATTAATGATTGTGTGAATCTAAAGCATGTATATGACTGTGTGATGTAATTGTCTTAATATATAGATATATTTAATTAATAGAAATAAAGAATAACTAAGTTTTCAACAACTTGCAAATTCCTTAACCTAATTCCGAAAAATTGTTTAACAAATAAATTTTGCTTTCAAATACTAAATATCCTGAAAAAAATAACTTTTCACAAGTACAAAAAGGGGAAAAATTGTTTTAAAGTTAATAATAATTGTTTAAACAAGTCAAATTTATTTAAAAATACTTTAAAATACTCTCCTTATGGATTAAAAATTATTCATGTGGAAAAAATTCCAAAAAATACCGTATTAAGCGTGAATTTCATAATAATGCCCGGGTTCATTCGTTACGGATAATTCCACTCGCTACTATATAAACATTTTATCGAAAAACCGGCTCAGCTTGCTCCGAGATATGGTTTTGTACATGAGGTATGCAACAAATTAGACAAAAACATTCAATCTTACAGCCTCTAAATTCAGAACCGATTACACATTCTGATGCGAGGATTCGTAAAACTGACTCCCTCCAGCCCGTATCGCCCACAAGGCGTAACAGCGGCCATATTGATACACCAGACGGTCTTTTTTTGCATATGGGAGGTTACAGTTTCTCACGTTTATTGTGTTAATTTTGTAATTTTTCGTTTCCATAGTAGTTGTTTGTGCCGTATTTGGCTGTTCTGAAAAACCAGCGAAGAATTCAGGAGTTATTTTTTTTTAATGCCGGCTACTTTAAGAAATCAGTGCAGCAACACTATCGAATTATCTATACTAGATTACGTGCGCATTGGACTAAACGTATTCATCGCAAGAATTTGCAAGAAAAATACGTGAATCATTATACTACAGTTTGCAGTAAACATTCTCGTTGTGGCAATTGAAAAATATGTCCATTTTTGTGCTTTTAACATTGTAGAGCTTGGAACACAAGGGCTTAAAAATTATTTTCCATGTGTAGCCTTCTGTATGCTAGCTTGCTAGGAGAGAAAGGGCCTCTGCTTGTTTGTAAAGGAAAATACGAAGTCGGAGCGTCGTTTTTCTCAAAACCACATTTTTCAAATTGGCGAACACGATAACTCAAAGCCTATATACACTATTTGACTTGTTCTTGCGTATTCATGCAGTTAATGTGCGTCATTCCTCGGTGAACCATTCTAAACTGAAGAAAAACATTTTAAAATTATGTATAAACAAAAAAAAAAACACATTTTAGGGGCAAAAATGACATTTTCCGTTTTTTGTCAACATTTTTTCTTTAATTTCTATTTTTTGTCTTTTTGTGGCTCGCATAGTAACTAAAATAATGGACTTTGTAAATCTTTTCGGCTTTTTTTTATTTCAGACCATTTTTTCGATAGTTATCATGCCCTCAGTTTTGTTTCTCGAAACGGAGACGGTTGAAAATCCGTCCTTATACCAACAATGTTTGTGGCTCTGCGAAACTGAAAAAAATGTTCTGTGACCAATACAAGTGGAAAAATAATTCCCGTAAGTATCTTAACAGATCCTTTGCTGCCTTGTCTTCAAAATCCACTGACAAAATGACTCTCATTTCCAGCCGTCTATACCAGACGCCCCCCTTAACTCAATAAAAGTCCCAAAGGTTTGAGAATTCTCAGGATTTATTAAAAGATCTACAGAAACGAACAGCCCTCGTTTTGTCATCACTAAGCTGCCTTACAGGTTACGACAATAACAATATTTGTGTTTCCGAGTTAACGATTCATTCATCGTCTCATGCGTATACACATATAATTAATATACAAGTTATATATTAAATGATACTTCATAAATGCTTAATTGGCAATTGGTATGATATTTACAGTGGGCTTAAACGATAAAGGCATTAGACCGTACAATTTACTTTATTAGGCTACCGTCATGGATTTTTCGTTGACTTGAAGCGTACATTTAAATGTATATTTTTTTCTCACTCTTGTTTACGAAAGCAAATCAAGTTTAGCTCCCGTTTATGGCTGTGAAACTATCGAGAGATTTTACCCGCAGTCAATAACTTAACGACTCCAATTCTTAAATTCTGATGATAATTTACCAATTAAAAATTGTTCCTTATTGAACATCGTAAGTTATCAACTACTGGTAAACTAACTATAGTCATTCATTCTATGAAGCTGCTGAATTTATTGACTCATAAACTTACTTTGTGCGAACTTTGTTCAACATATTGACAGACTTTTTCATAGCTTAAATAAAAAATAGAAGAAAATATTGCTTATTATGTCAGTTTGTGCTGCAGAACGTATATTATTGTTATCTTTGGTCCTTATATCTGTAAATATTATCTCGTTCCTCGACGAAAAAAAGTTTTTTCGTGATTGTTGCTTATTTACAGTCTTAACGTAAACCACCAAGCACTCATGCATAGAAAATTTCGCAGGGGTTTACAATCGGAACTGAGTGTCTGAAAATTCAACGACCCGCCGAAACAGTTTTCTTTCAAACTAGATTTTTCTTATCATTAATTGTACCTAAATAAATTAAAAAATACCACATAAAAAATCGCACAAAATTAAACACATCATTTTTTATACGCCGATTGAATTAGAAGACGAAATTTTGAACAAAGCATTTCTAGAATAAAAATAAAGTTTGAAAGACAGGTTTTCGTGAATCGCGCGACAATTTTCAAGGCACTCCTTGCAAAGTATTGCAAAATGACTCGATGTGATAATCTAACATCTATGGTAACCCATCGCTACTTATTGCACTTCCTTAACACCTATTAACTTAAAATTACAACAACTTTCACTTTCATCTTTGCGTAAAAGCTAATTTTAGTCGAAGGAGCATTAAAATCACGTGCGAGCTTTTTATTTGAAAATATTTCATCTTCTAAACACGTATATGAAAAGCTAGTTTACCGGCTACAGGTAACTTACTATCGGTAACCTACCGAATGCGATTTTACTTACATACGGTAAATTTTATTTTTCATTTTGGACACAAATTAGCACTTTTTTCGCTAAAGACTCGCACGATTATTTTTCTTGCTT
>JAAAKG020132508.1:0-14484 GCA_010014905.2 Druon quercuslanigerum
TGGCAGCACTTGTCATATACCAAATACAGTGGTGGCCCAACTCTGACAGTGGCCCAACTCTGACGACAATCCCCTACTAATTAAAAAAATTCAATAATATTATATAATACCAAAATGAATATTTACAATCTCATTAAATTCGAATTAGTTAAAAAAAACTGATTGAAAGGCAAATTAGTCACTGTCGCTAACTACTTAACAATGAGTGACTATTAAAACTTCAGTTCAATTTCCGTTTTAGGTTATGTCATTAAACTAAAAATAAAATGTATGCATTACTTTGTCTAACTTTTTGTCTAATTATTATTAATTTTTTTTTACATTATATGAAAAGTATTTTAGAATAAATAAGAAGCGAAATGAATTTTTATAAATTTATTTGTGAGAAATTAATAAGAAGTAAGTTTACAGAGCGAAATTTCTGTGGATTTCTATCACTTACATGCGACAATATTTTCGAACGAAAAGAAATATTCCTTGAATTTTTTTAAAAATATTTTATTTTTTAACAGATATTGCTCATAAATAATTAGAAGCTTTTAAACTGTGTAATAACTTACAAAACTTATCGAAAACATTTCAAGTGAAACCACAAACGTTACATAGTCACATCTTAAAGCAATATTCTTTGATTCAAAACGTTTATTATTTCGTGAATTTTTTAAACTAAAAAAAAATAAAAATAAATTTAATATCTTCTTTTGTAACTAACAAAATGGACTTTTCGGGCTTCAATTTAAGAAAATAAAAGCGAATTTTCAACAAAAGAATTAAATTTTCAAACAAAGAGTTCAATCTAAAAAAAAATATTTTTTAACAAATTAGTTCAGCTTATAAGCAAATGGTCAAACTTTCAAACAAAAAAAATAAATTTTCTACGAAAAAGATTTATGTTCTACCAAAAAAGACGAATTTTCAAGAAAATACATTAATTTTCAACAAAATTGTTGAATTTTTAAGCCAATAAGATTATTCGTCTACAGAACAGTTAAATTTGTAACCCAAATATATGTTTTAACTTTTAAACTTTAAGAGTAGAAAAAAACAAAAATGAATGCAACATCTTCTTTTATAGCTAAAAAAATGGATTTTTTGGGCTCCAATTACAATTCATGTTTATATGTAGGTTTCAATTTATCTTAGAGAAAGATATTTATCCTATTCATATTATCAATCTTCCAGCACTTACAAAACTCACAAAAAGTAAATGTTTATTGAATATAAAGTAATAAATTCAATGTGAATTCACATTAAATTAAATATTCTTGACATTAAAAATAATCAAATGAGATAGTTATAATATAACATTTAAATAAAACATATTAAACCAAAATTCGACGTTAAAGTAAGAAAAGTAAATACCACTTGGGGCACCGCCAACTGTTGGAACGGCACTGGTCCTTTCTCGCAAGCGTTGAGAATTTTGCTGGTTAGTATATAAGGACCATTTCAAATGATATACCCAGCGTGCGATATTATGCGTTAGGGAATTGCTTTATATGTAGTATTAAGTTAGGGTACAGATTTAGCTTTGTGTGCGTTGGAAAAGTGAAGAATACGTTTTTCGTGTGTTCACTGTGTGAACTTTGTGATACAACTGTCTCAAGGTATATGTCTCGCAGGGCAAAACTGTGACTTATGCGTGTCTATGCGAGATATTTCTAATGCAAAACTATAATTTTTACTTCCAAAAGGAGCAAGGGCTACTAAGCGAAAGTGCAATCTCTACTCTTGTGAGAAACGGCAGTGTACAATGCGAGCTGTATCTAGCGCTCGCTATAAAGTAGGGGTTACTGGGTGACAAAGTGTAAGAATTACTCTCAGAGTAATATTTCATCAATTCTCGGAGTATATCTTACAGCGCACTTTTTTCCGTGTAAGCAATATAAAAAAATTTCCATTTATCAGCTTGGCTGCGTGAGGGGAAAACGCGTCCTGAAGGAAATATACTAATAATGATTCGATTAACTTACTTTGAATAAAAAAAAATTGAAATCTGATTAAGTATTGAATTCCTTTGGTGAGACTAGCCGGAATTTTCATCAATTTTTTTCGAATATGTATAGAAATTTTCTACAACGTTGAAGTTTGCCACAGATTTGGATTTCAAACTTGTGTAATTAATTTTTAAAAAACTAAGCCTCCGATAGAAAAAGTAAAAACATCTCTGGTTTCGTCTCGGAAATATCTTGGTGCGCATTTTTTGTATAAACAATTTTTTAAACAATCACACTGTTTGTTATCTTTTTGAAATTTTTATAAACAAAGTGTGCATCGGATCGAAAAGCGAAGTGAACCATTGTATTCCTCTAGAAAATATCTAGGTGCGCTTTTTTTGTTTGTTTTTTTTTAAATTAATTACACAAGTTTGAAATCCATATCTACAGGCACACAGCAACAGTACGCGGAACAACAAATGCGCTAATTGTTTAAAAAATGGGTTTAGAAAAAAACAAAAAGAATCATACCTAGCTATTTTCGAGAGGAATGCAATGGTTAACTTGTTTTTTTCGATGCGATGCATACTTTTTTGATAACAATTGCAGAAAGATAACAAAAAGTGTAATTGTTTAAAAAATTGTTTAAACAAAAAACGAAAAATGCGCACCGAGATATTTTCTAGAGGAATGCAATGGTTCACTTGGTTTTTCGATCCGATGCAAACTTTGTTTATAACAATTGCAGAAAGATAACTAATAGTGTAATTATTTAAAAAATTGTTTTAAAAAAAATGAGCACCGAGATATTTCCGAGACGAATTCAGAGAAGTTTTCTCCTAATTGTTAGCAATTTCTGTTGACTTTTGCATACAAATAATTACTAATGGACAATTTTGAATATTATCCATGACTTTCTGAAAAATATTTTATTTTTTAAATAAATGTAACTTATTTAAACAATTATTTAATCCCAAAGAAAGTAAAAAATCATTCTAATTTCTGATAGAAATGTAATAGTTAGTCATAGTCTGGACTAGTACATTTTTTTAAACATTTCGTAATTATTTAAATAATTAAATATTGTTTCGTTTTTTTAATTTTTAAAATTTGAGCCGGAGATGTCCAATTTTTTCTCAAATACATACAATTATTTTTCTGCATGTATAGCAAAAATAAATTAACCTTTTTATTCATGTATTTGAAGAAATATAATTTGTGTGAAAAATTATTTTCGTAAATTTATATTGATATATATATATATATATATATACTTTTTTTGTCTCTTCCATTATCCCATGCAGAAATTTACCCATCTTTCCCTATTTGAAGTTGGGATCCGATGGGGTCCCCATCAGAATATCTAAACTAGAAAAAACTTGTTGGGGCCTCTATCAGAATATCTAGTCCATAAAAAACTAGTTGGGGCTCTATCAGAATATCTAGTCTAGAAAAACTTGTTGGAGCCTCTATCAGAATATTTAGTCCATAAAAAACTAGTTGGGGCCCCTATCAGAATGTCTAGTCCATGAAAAACTAGTTGGGGCCATATCACAATATCAATTCTAGAAAAAACTGATCAGTGCCCTGTCAGGTTGCAGTGAAGAATTTCGTGCCTCGTATAGGTATGGCAAATCTATCTGTATCCTGTTTTTTTTTTTTAAGAAAAAAATTATATCTTTATGAAAAATTGTACATGTTCAAAAAAAGTACATTTCCTTTCATTATAAAAAGTAGTCTACAACGGAAAAAAAACGAAATATTACAGCAAGAAAAATTTGAATCAATTAAAATTATTATCATATCAATTAAATATTCAACTCAAATAAATATTCATCAGGTAATAGAAGGGTTCTAGACGGGGCCTTACTAATCGTCGGGCGGTCAAAGGGCACTCTTTTAAGGGCCTGCTTAGAAGTTCTAGCTAGAACCTGGCTAAATGAGCGTTACCGATATAGTCAAGCCTCTTAATTTTTCCCGACCAGCCCCTGATTAGAAATAGGGAAATCTATCCAGGGCCCTACTAAACCCCGATCGAAATTTCTACATGGGATGTCAGCTTTATATTTATAAAAGACTTTGAAGTGCTATAATCAAATATAATCTAAACCCATATTATATGCAATGTAATTACAACGCTAAAAAAAAAATTATATTTTCTGCGAAGATATCTGGAAACCATTTTCTGTAATTTTTTACTATTTTAAGCTTTCACCAGTATTATTCACTACTGCATTTTTAAAATTGGCGTGTATGATGCTTTTTTATTATTCAAATTATTATAAATAAATTGTAATAATTGTAAAAAATTAACTAAAGTAATGATTTTATGATTATAATTATTATAAATTACCTAAAATATAGCACTTTGACCTCATAAATGTTGTTCAGAGAAAATTTTGAAACTTGAATCACAATTTGCATTAGTGAATGTACTTTTATTATAATATAATTATGGTGAAAAAATAAAAACAAAAATATGCTTCAATAAAAATATTGTATGCCCATGCAGGTTGTTTTGAAAAGGTTTTATAACTCTATAAAAGTGTATGGCAAACCTTCACATCTCATCCATATTTAATATACTTTTTTATTATTCTCTTCTTATGTGCAAGGAAGGTGTAATTTTCTTATGGTCTTTTTTATTTCTAGGTGCCCTACATTCATATAAGAGTATTTTGTACTATTTCATGTACACAGTTTTTACATAATTTTTGAAGTGTTACACTACCGTCGGAAATTATGAGATCGATTGACGCAAGCACTATTAAAAACCACCTCAAAGTTGACCATTTGTGCTTGTTTTTAGGGGCAAAAAAAGTGGAGTTTAGTTTTTGAAAAATTAATCGTGATTTTCATGTTAAAAAAACTCTACAAAAAAGACTAATGTTTAAATAAAAAATATAAATTTTAAAAGAATTGAACAGTTGAATTTTCTGTTAAGAAAGATGGCAGTTTACAATTCGCGATCAAAATATAAATTTTTGAACAATAAGTTTCTACGAACAAGTTAAATGTTTAATCCAAAAAGAATAATTTTTAAACAAAAAGGATGACTTTTTATCAAAACTGTTTAACTCTCTACAATATATTTACCATTTATTTAAAAAAAATTAAATATCTCTCAAAACAAATGAATTTTTTTGTTTAAACTAATATTCAAACAAAATTGTTGACTTTTTTACGGAAAAAAATTTCAGGTAATTTTTCAAGATCAGAATATGAATTCTCAATAAAAATTAAGTTTTTACAAAAAGAATAAAATTTCTGGTCCAAAAAAAGGAATTTTATCAACAAAAAAGAATGAATTTTTAACAAAATATTTGTATTCTCGGGCAAATAGTTGCGTTTTTATTCAGAGAAGTTTTCAGTTCATTTTTTAACTCCAAACTATAAATTTTCAACAAAAAGTAAATTATGTACGAAATAGTTAAATTCTCAACAAAACAGTAGAATTTTCAAAAAAATTACGACTTTTTAACAAAACAGTTTAGTTTTCAACCAAATAGTTAAATTTGTATCTTAGAAAGATGTAATGTCTGCAAAAGCAAGTGAACTTTTAATTTTTAAAAAATTGGTTTTTAAGATAGTGGTCAATACTAAAATATAACATTTAAACAAGAATTTTTTCTACGAAATCACTGTATTTTTATCGATGAAAGATATCATTTCTGCTAACGGAGGTGAATTTTAAAATCAAAAAGAAAATCTTTCCAAAAAGAGTTAAATTTTAAAACGAGCAGTTGCAGTTTCTTTAAGTTTAAATTCCTTCTAAAACAGATGAAATAAAAAAAACTTAAAACCTTAAAAAGATAAATTTTCAGAAAAAATAGTTTTCATCCAAATTTACGCTGTTACGTAATTTAAGTATGGTCCCAATCGATAGAAAATTCGATTTTCAAGGAATCTTATACTGCAACTTCAATTTTTGATAGAAGCTAGGAAAATTAATTAATTCACTATTTTACAAAAAGGAAAAATCACTTCATTTTCTGCATTCAACACAGATTTTAATAATGTTTCCAACAGGGTTTCAAAAAAAAAACTTATCTGTATTCTGAACAACGCCAGCATTTTTTGAAGTCAATGCTAATTTAATCATTTTAATAGAATAACTATTGTCGGAAATTATGAGATCGATTGACGCAAGCACTATTAAAAATCACTGTTGGCTTTGAACCACGATAACTCAGCGAAAAAAAATGATCGGGCATTTAAAAAAAAAACAGTTGGAAAGCCTATGAAATTTCACGTCTAGTAATGTCAAACAAATTTTTTTTGATCTGCTGAAGAGAATACAGAACGTGATAAGTTTTAAAAAAAAATTCTAGATTTTCTAAAATGTTGTACCTCGACTTCAACTTTTAGCATCACCTAGAAAAATGGTTGCAAAAATCTGAAAATGATATGGCATTGAGCCTGAAATTTTATCTTTAATTTGAGTCAAAGAAACTTAAAAAATCTTTATCGGTTCCAGAGATACGATTAAAAATGTTCAATCGTATCTGAGTTGAGTTTTAGTCGACGATCACGGTTCTCGGCCGGTCTGCTGCTCGCCTCCTTCGTTGAGGCAGGTCTGAATAGGCCACGCACAGAGATGGTGCTTGATTGGGGCTCTCTTATACTTCTGATTCTGCTCATCAGTAATTTTTATTTCAAATTATTGAAATTTTTTAAATTATTCATTGTTTTGTTAATTATTTACAATTATTTAAATTCAGAATCATCCCCATATTTAAGAATAAAAAAATAATGAACAGTTTTTTTTATGTTTTAAAAATTTTATCAACTAGATTATTAATAAAAATGTAGATATACGCTACCGTCGGAAATTATGAGATCGATTGACGCAAATTTTATAAAAATCACTGCTGGCTTTTAACCACGATAACTCAGTGAAAAAATGATAAAGCAAAAAAACAGTTGAAAAGTCTATGAAATTTCACGTCTAGTTACATCAAACAGATTATTTTTTGATCTGCTGAAGAGAATACAGCAAGTGATAAGTTTTAAAAAAATTCTAGATTTTTTAAAATTTTGTACCTCGACTTCAACTTTTAGCCTGAAATTTTGTCTTTAATTTAAGCTAAAGAAACTTAAAAAATCTTAATCAGTTTCCGAGATACGATTAGAAATGTCCAAGCCGGTCTGCTGCTCGCCTCCTTCGTTGAGGCAGGACCGAATAGGTGACATACAGAGGTGGTGATTGATTGGGGTTCTCTTTGATTCTGCTCATCAGTATTTTTTATGTCATATTGTAAATTTTTAAAATTATTTATTGTTTTTTTTAATTATTTACAGATAGGTTTAATGAAAATTATATTGCCGGAAACGTTCGAGTATCAAATAATCGTGAAAATTTACGATGAATGGGTGCAAGAAAACGAATTTATATGTAGTGAACCATAAAGGAAAATTGTAAACCATTTAATAGAAATTGAAGTTACAATAATATATAATAATAATTCCATTATTATTAACTTTAAATATTTCTGAGTGTTATTTATATAAACAATTTATTTATAATTTAGATGCTGATTTCGTTTAAAAAATAGTTTACTCTCGTAACAATATATCTACATTTTTTACAATATTCTAATTGATAAAAATTTTAAGCAATTAAAAAAACTGTTTATCATTTTTTTATTCTTTAATATAGGGATAATTCTGAATTCAAATAATTGTAAATAATAAAAAAACAATGAATAATTTAAAACCTTTACAATAGTTTGAAATAAAAATTGCTGATGAGCAGAATCAAAAGTATAAGAGAGCCCCAATCAAGCACCACCTCTGTGCCTGGGCTATTCGGTCCTGCCTCAACGAAGGAGGTGAGCAGCAGACCGGCCGAGAACGGCAATCGTCGACTAAAACTCAACACAGATGAGACTGCACATTTTTAATTGTATCTCGGGAACTAACTAAGATTTTTTAAGTTTCTTTAGCTTAAATTAAAGATAAAATTTTGGGCTCTATCTCTTATAATTTTCAGATTTTTGCAACAATTTTCCTTGGTAATGCTAAAAGTGGAAGACGAGGTACATCTTTTTAGAAAATCTAGAATTTTTTTAAATTAATCACGCGCTTTATTCTCTTCAGCAAATAAAAAAAATCTGTTTGAGATTACTAGACGTAAAATTTCACAGGCTTTTCAACTGTTTTTTTAAAAATGCCTGATCTTTTTTTTTCGCTGAGTTATCGTGGTTCAAAGTCAGCAGTGATTTTTAATAGTGCTTGCGTCAATCGATCTCATAATTTCCGACAATAGTGTATATGTTATTGAGATAATTAAATTTGCATTGACTTCAAAAAATGCTGGCGCTGTTCAGAATATAGATAAGTTTTTTTTTTTTTTTGAAACCCTGTTGGAAACATTATTAAAATCTGTGTTAAATGCAGAAAATGAAATGAATTTTCCTTTTTGTAAAATATTGAATTAATTAATTTTTCTAGCTTCTATCAAAAATTGAAGTTGCTGTATAAGATTCCTTAAAAACGAATTTTTTATCGTTAAGGATCATACTTAAATCACGCAACAGCGCAAATTTGGATGCAAAGTATTTTTTCTGAAAATTTATCTTTTTAAGGTTTTAAGGTTTTTTTTAATTTATCTGTTTTAGAAGGAATTTAAACTTCTTTAAATAAAAATAAATCTGCTCGTTTGAAAATTTAACTCTTTTTAGAAAGATTGTTTTTTTGATTTTAAAATTCACCTGCGTTAGCAGAAATGATGTCTTCCATCAATACAAATACAACGATTTCGTTGTAAATTCACCAATTTTTTGAAAAGCCATAATTTTTGTATTGAAAGTTCTGCTGTTTTATTAGAAATTTAATTATTTTGTAGAAAAAATTCTTGTTTAAATTTAATATTTTGGTATTGAAGAGAGAACTAAAATCCTTTCTGGATGAAAAATCCACTATCTTAAAACCAATTACATCTTTCTAGAATAAAAATTTAACTGTTTGGTTGAAAACTAAACTATTTTGTTAAAAAGTCGTACTTTTTTAAATATTTAACTGTTTTGTTGAAAATTTAACTATTTCGTAAAAAATTTACTTTTTGTTTAAAATTTATAGTTTGGTTTTGAAAAATGATCTGAAATCTTTTCTGTAGAAGCTTAATTTTCGTTGGTAATTCATGTTCTGATCTTGAAAAATTAACTGGAATTTTTTTCCGATGAAAAGTCAACAATTTTGTTTGAATATTAGTTAAAAAAATTATTTGTTTTGAGAGACATATAATTTTTTTAAATAAAAAGTAAATATATTGTCAAGAATTAAACAGTTTTGTTAAAAAGTCATCCTTTTTGGTTAAAAATTATTCTTTCTGGATTAAAAATTTAATTTCTTCGTAGAAACTTATTGTTCAAAATTTTATATTTTGATCGCAAAAAGTAAACTGCAATCTTTCTTAACAGAAAATTAAACTGTTTCTCTGTGAAAATTTATCTTTTTTATTTAAACATTCATCTTCTATAGTAGAATTTTTTAATGAAAATCACGATTTATTTTAAGAAAACTAAACTTTACTTTTTTGCCCCTAAAAACAAGCACAAATGGTCAACTTTGAGGGGTCATAACTTGTGACTTATTAGAGCTAGAACATTTTTATTTATTTGGAATCACAGCAAATTGAGTCTACTTTCACTTATCTGTGAAACACTTTTCCGTAAAGTAATTAGGCAAAAAGGTACAAAGTGATTTTTGAAACTTAGCGAGACTTTTCAATGTACCAGAACTCGGAACCTATTAAAGATAGCGAATTTTTTTTACAAAATTTTCTCATGATTTTGTTTTCTTTCTTTCTTCTGTTGGATATTTTGCTCTAAAATGCAATATGAATCATCCATCCACGCAAACGTGATTTTTATCAATGTTTTTTTTTAACCGGTTTTTCCCATCGAGTTCGTTTCAACATTTTTAGTATTTTATATAGGACCCCTTAAAAAATCGTTTTCTCAAAAAAATGGTTTACCCGGTTTTTTTTCGGGAAAAGCTTATTAAATTTAGCGTTAAATATACCTTGAAAGTAATTTTGCCTTGTTGTAAAATATTTAATTAATTATTTGTTCTACATTCAACCAAAAGTTAAAGTTGAAGTAAAAAATTCCTTAAAAATTAGATCAAATAATTGTTTGAATATAAATAATAATTGTTTTTATAAATCATTTTTCCATCACCCATCAAATATGCATTTTTCGGCATTTTGTAATGAAATTTATATTAAGGACACTTATTATAGATCAAGCATAAATATTTAATCATTTTTATTCAATAAATAAAGAATTGTTTAAAAAAAATTAATTTCTATAATATTTTTCACCTTTTGCCAAAAAAAAATTTCGCTCCTCCAAATAAAGTACATAATGCCATGTAACGAGTGTAACAGCTGATCAAGGCAGTCCTAAAATCAATATTTTTTCACACGTATTTAGAAATAAAAGTTTAAATAACGCGGAAAAAATTTTCGGAAAATATTAATAAGTATTAAAGAACCGTTTGTACAAAGGCACAGATTTAGCGGAAGAAAAAAGTTTATTGATGAAAATATGAAATATTGACTCTGTTGGTCATCATGCAATCTGTATTACCCACAGAACTGCAGAAGTTCGAAGTTGTCTACTCGCTGCGCTAGTGCAGTTCTGAAACAGCTGATACGTATATCAGTGGAAATTTATTTATTTGCATTTCAAGTACAAACATTAGATTCCGCATTATTTGCGTATAATGTTCGTGAGCGATTTTTGTTGTTTGGCCCCACTTTGATAAATATAAACCTTATAACTCTAACCCTATTGACAACATTGAAAATTGCTTGCAGGCTTTTACAGCACAGTCGGTATGTCTCCAAATAAGCAATATAAAAAAAAAACTTTTTTTACAATTATTATTATTTAGGATCAGAGACACCTTCCTCCGTGCCTTCTATTTAGTGTGTCAAATTTTCAATACGATATCTCATTCCGTGTCAACGTCAGTTGGGAAAGAAAAGTACCGATATAGCTTCCAGTTTTATTTTCTTCGAAATTTTTTTTTTCAAAACTTCTACTGGAACAAAGCAGAAACATGCACTTTATTGACTCCTTTTTCATTTCCCACACTTTCAGAGCGATACCTTTATTTTGTCTAGAAGTAAATTGGAAAAGAAAAATTGAGGACCGGCTTTAGTCACGTGATCCTCTCGTCACTGGACTAACGAAGCGCAAGTTAATTTATTACAATAGTGGCGGAAAGTTGAAGTTGAAGTACAATATTCCTCAAAAATCGATTTTTTTTATCTTTCGCAAGTGATATTTCAATATCCACATCGTTAAATTAATTCAGCTAGGGCTTATTTAACGCTGAATTTGATCAGCTGTAGACCGTTTTTAAAATAATATTTTTATCTGTATTCTGGATGGCGCTGTCACTTCTCAAAGTCAAGGCTAATTTTTTAGAAGGTCACCCAGTCAGTCGTCCGATAAAAATATTTATTACAAAAATCGTTTAAGAGCATATTCGTTCCTGCGTTAAACGAGCCTTCAAATAATCTTACCTTCTTATAAAATATCAAATGCATTAAAAAAATAACCAAGGGTATAAAAATTATATTTATATATTTATTCGAGGTTGATACAGGTCAAGGAATTCCAGAATGTTAATAAACTTAAAACTGTCAGAAAAAGTTAGGAAATATCAGGGAAAAAATGGCAGAGTCAGGGAATTTTCGATAAAATGAAGTCAAAATTAATATCATTATTAATTTTTTAAATTTCACAAATTCGTTAAAAAGTCATTCTTTTTGTTAAAGATTGTCAGCTTGGATTGAAAATAGTCTATAATTTTTAGATTTTATTTTATAAACTTAGATCATGGAATTCGCTTAAGTTATTTTTACAAATATAGGAATCTTTATCTAGTCGAATATGAGTTAAAAATGTTTATTTTCAGTTATTTTATAATTTTTAAAAAGAGTTTTAGCATTTTAATTTCCCAAAATAAAAAATCCGCAACAGTAGTATACCTAGGATAATTCTGGAATAAAAAGATAACTGTCGGTAATACGGTGACTAGCTAATTACTGATAGTCGATAAATAAGCTCTCAGTAAGGTGTTGGTGATGATCTCAAAAATCGAAAGAGATCACTTCCACAAAATTTTCTAGAGGCGTGTATTATTTTTTGAATACAGTGGAATCCCAAGAATTTGATGTCTCGATTGGTATTGCAGGGATGATTTTTATGAGCCGAGTCCAGAGAGTATGTCAGTTACCTACCTTATCGATTATTCAGTCATCGACTGTCGGTAAGTGGGCAGTCACTATTTTGCCGACATTTAGCCTGGAACAGAACATTTATTCTAGAACTGTTCTAGGTATACTACTCGCAAACAAATTAAACTTTTAAAATTTAATTTAAAAATATTCTTTTATGTTTAAGGCTTTGGAATTAAAGTTATTAAAAGTAACCCATTAGGGACCAAACTGACGATTTTTTAATGAGTTTTTCAACTATTGTCTTAGTTTTCGATTGGTATAGTCAGAATTTTGAAAAAATGCATGTTAACAAAGTTATATTTCTTTATTTAACAAAAAACACGAAATTTCGAATGAAAAAAATTTTTATTGTAAATTTTTACTTTGAAACCTCCGTTGGATATTTATAATTTGTGAATTTTTTTCGTCCATGGAATCTAACCTTCAAAAGTCATGCATAGGCTTTTTCAAATTCAAGATAGCAGCATCCAGTATGGCGGCTTGAAGTCAAAATTTTTTTGCTTACTTTGATATTTTTCAATTAAACAATTTCTTGATTATGAATGTTTACCAAAATGGGTATTCCGGGTTTATTTGGTTTGCTGATTACAAACCCGTTATCCGACTCCATAAATTCAATATGGCGGATCCAATATGGCGGACAAAATTTCCAAAAATGTTGAATTTTTATGAAAGTTGGTGTAGAGGGGTTTTTTGGGTCGCTGATTACGAATCCGTTGTCAGGTTTTACTAATTCAGGAGGGAGGATCCAATATGGCGGCCAAAATTTCGAAAATTGTTCCATTCCAATGAAAATTGGTATATAGGGGTTTTTTTGGGTCGCTGAGTACGAATCCATTATCAGTTTTTAGAAATTCAAAATGGCGAATACAATATGGCGCTATTGTATACTGTACCATACTGAATGTACCATTGTACAAAACACACCATTTTTGCCAAACAAATAATAATAATAATCCTGTAAAAGATAATATTCGATATAAAGCATTCCCGATATTATTAAGTTGCCGACAATTTAAAATTCCTAAACTGTAAAAGCGAATAATCAATTTTGTGAAAATTTATAATATTAACGAATTGAAAAATTCTTGGCACTAAAATATCTGACACAGCAAAATTATTGAAACGGCTGACCTCCCGAATTCAAACAATAAAAAAAATGTAATAATAAATAAGATCAAAATAAAAAACATTACCTAATAAATTTAACAAACATGTTTTTTAAAAATAAAATTATATTTTTATTTATTATTTAATTATCTAACAACTTTTTCATTTTTAAGTTTCGGAAATATTATAATTCGCAAATTTTCCTGTGTCGGCAATTTAATAGATCACCATCGGAAATTTTTTAATTCGGTCCTATCATAAACTGTTGGAAATTTTATTATTCGGGAATGAACTATCGGCGATAATTTTATTAATTCAGGAATTTTCCTTTTCAGGATTTTGCAGTCCAAATAAATCATTGGTAATAATAAAATAATAATATAATGTAATAGTAATTATTATTATAATTTGAATAAATAATAATAATTATTATTATATTTAATCGCCGAGTAAATTGGTACAAAACGAGTCATCTTCTGCGCCACATTCTTTGAGGTAAGACTCGTCTTACCCCGCATTATGCGCAGGCATTTCATGTCAATCGCGGTAAATTTCACTCTTATCCTTTTCTTGATAAGTCCATGTCTCACTACCTTATAGCACAGTCGGCACAAATATAAAATTATGTATTGCTAGTTTGTCTTATTTTAATAAATTTTTACTTCTGGTAATGAGCCCTGATATATAGATAACCTTCCTATACCCTCGTCTATGCGCCTATCTAACCCACGTACCATTACGCTATGATAAATAATCTTTTAATTGCAACTTTTATTCTAACCCGCAACAATCTGAGAGATACATATCCTTGATCTCTAAGACGCTGCTTCGCTCTTTCATTCATAATCACACAGACTCCTTGACTACCATGTGACTCTCTACTCCTACTACTACTACTTCTAACACCCCCCCTAATAGCACGGAACGTTCCAAGAACCTTCCTGGAATGTTCCGCGGGAACTTTAGGAACTTTCCAGTTAAACGTTCCAGGAACGTTCTCTGCGCGTGTAAAATGTCCGCCACTTGGGAAGTTCCAGTCCAGGTACTCAAAACTCAAAAATGGCATCTCTTTTTACCTGTCTCTTCCGGTTTACGAGATAATTGTTGTTAAAAATAACAATAATGGAAGGTCCCCCTCAGAAACCAGTTGAAAATACCTCGAGCGTTCCACTGGTACGT
>JAAAKG020132509.1:0-37447 GCA_010014905.2 Druon quercuslanigerum
ACCCTGTGATTCTTTTTCCATTTCGAAAAAAAGAGAGAATTCCTTCCACTATGAATTTCACGAAATATTATTTAACTTGCGGAACAATGTGAATATTGTGGTATCAAAAAGCACAATGAACTATTTAATTCTACAGAAACTGCAAATATTATGATGCTAGAAAAGCTAAAAGGACATTTGAAGGTCATCTAATATAACTCTATGTATTTCTTTGTTTATATTTTTATTCCTTCGCTAATTGTATTGCGAGTGGTTCCGTGCGTCTAATAGACATGGATTGTTACAAATCGCGCGCTCCAAGTTTCACATTCGTAATTATTTAACTATTCAGTTTTTTGAAAAAATCTTTTCACAGAAAACTACTTTAGAGTTTTCTGAACAAATTCTCCACAGAAAGTTGATATTTGCTTAAACTTCGCTCGATAAACGAAGCGATCGAAGATTACAAGGAATTAAATTCGGAATGGCCTATAAAACAATTTTTTATTTTGTTAAAAATAATGACATACACTTTCCGCTCATATCTAATAGATTGAATTATTTTGCTTTAGGAAAAAAGATGCGCCTTCTTCAAAAATCAAAATTTCAAATTTCGATTTTTAGTTGCCAGGGGCCAATCTCCCTCCAACTTTACCGAGTTATGACCTGTTCTGGAATCGGGGTACTCAATTGATTCTTGTATTCATTTGTAAAGAGAAACATGTTCTGGATTAGGAAAAACGCCAATGCTGCAATCCGTGGTAAAAGTTCTTTTTGTGGAAGTTAAAGCTTAATGCTAAAGGAGGTCTTATGCTCTAGAGTGTGGTGCTTGTCAAACTCCCTTTTCAGCATTTCCTGAATACCACTAATTGCTGCCAGCAATTTCTGCAACTGTCTTGTCTTGATCCTCGGAGAGCGAAGAGTATCATTTAGGGAGGTCTAGTACGGAGCAAACAAAGAATAGTACTACAATAATAGCACTTTTTTAAAGTTGGTATCCCAGGCTCATAACTGAGCGGCGAAGTTCCTAAAGAGAAGCGCCTCGGCCTCGCAAGTTACATCGTAATTTAGTTCTTTTAGTGCAGTTAAAGAAGATTTCGACGTGCTAGTGTCCAAATAAGATTTTTTAGCGGAACTAAAAAACAAAGAAATTTGCTAAAATTTTGAATTTACAATATAAATTTGTTATTTATACACAATTTTTGTAAGCTATAGTATATATATATATATATATATATATTAACTGAGGAGTGAGCATACAAAAAACATCAAACCATTTTGTGGGAAAAGTAACTTACACATGGTTTTAGAATTCGTAGTATTTGAGGAATATGATTATTGGCCCTTGGTTCACAAAAATTATTCTATCCCATTAAAATATTTAAATTATAATTCGTTTATTTTGTACTAAAGTGTTCAATATGCTTCGAAACATGTGTTTGATACTACTTAAATCACGTTTGTTCGCTTACTCCTCATCTAAAATAATAGAAAAGCAAAGAACGGAAAATATTTTGTTAATTGATGATAATTGACATATCTTGTCTTCAAATGAAAAGCCCTAATTTATCTTATTATTATAAATTGGATGGTATGAGTTTTTTGGCCAGATGACATTCAATAATTAAAGATGTTGCTGATCTTTCCTTTCCTAGCTTATTATGTACTGTTAAACTTATTTTACCCTATTATTGTTAAAAAATTGCAAATCTTCTTTCAAAGCTGTATCGACGTATTCGGTAAAAACTGCTAAGGTTAACGTTCAATTTTTAAAAAAAATTTAGCTTCTTTAAAATATAATGCTTTTTTCACTAAAAATGCCGATTTCATGTATAAAACGCTAACAAAACCACAAAATAAAGAATAATAAATTATAAATCAATTTTTATATAATACAATGGATTTCCGATAAGAAAAGTAATATAACCTTAATTTGTTCCGAAATTGTGAGTTTTTTTAAAACCTATGAAACCATATGGATATTTTCGGTGAAAACCGTTAGCTTAATCTATAATTGCACCAGAAATTGTATTTTTCTTGGCATAACCTGAATTTTTTTAAATTTGTGAATCTTATTTGAAGTATTTGAAAAATTTATTTATATTGACAATAACAATTTCGGGTGAAAAGCACTTACGTAATCCAAAATTGTTGAAAGATTCTAGGATTTGTTCCAAGTTTGAGAATACCAGTTTTCGATCTGAAACACTAATTGAACATAAATATAATCAAAAATTATTTATTTCCTTTGAAATCTAATGATTTTTTAATAAAAGCTTATATTTTCAAAGAAACATACAAAAAATGTACGAAATTACGTAAGCTTGTAAATTTTATTATTTGAAACAAAACTAATTTGATTCAAATCTATCGACTTTTGTTTTAAAATACCATTTTTGGTTGTAAAAGAATGCTAACAACCAAAAAGGTTCTTGTAGCATTTGATTTATATTTTCCAGCGAAAAGAAGTAAACTTAAGCATGTATAATATTTTTAGAAGTGTTTTTTAGATAATAAGGTCTTTCAGGTTTTAATTTTAATGGTCAGGAGTATTTGAAAGAATCACCATTTTTTCAGGAAAAATGACTGTGAGATTTTAGAGAAATATTGCATAAAATGCAAAAAAACTTTTTTTGAAACATGTACGTAATATACATATACTGAAAAATTTGTTTTGATACGGCCTTGACTTGATATGAGATAAATGCGCTTTTTATATCTCAACAGACGTGAAAAAGATAGAATTCTTGCTTGCGTATCGAATTTCGAAATGATGGGGGTTTTCTCGAGTTTTCTTCGCATCTGATTCTCTGCATGCGCACCACTAGATTATGTGTTTTTCACTCAACTTTCTGTTTGGCTGGATGATTGACAAAATGGTATCGACTACAGTTGAGGCATTATCCAACAGGCTCCATATTCTAAATAATATTTATTTGTTCTTGTTTTTTTATTTTCTTTTACTATTATTTGCAGATTTTTATGCTGAGTCAAAATTCCTGAAGTGGGCACGCCACTTTTCGTGAAGTCATGAAAATTACAAAGTTTTGCATAGTCGGCAAGTATACATCAATTCAAAAATATGTCACCTCATAGTTTTTATAACATTCAATTGTTTTTTTACTTATTTTTGCAATTAAATATTTTATGGATTTTTTTTTAAATCGAACACGCCCAAATAACGAGCTGAAAAGTTTAAGAAAAATACAAGCATAACTCATAATAAATTAAAATCCACGACAAAATAAAAAACTATGAAAAAAGTTTATTTAGGTAATTGTTTAATAATTTTGTTATAAAACATGCAATTTTTACTCAGTGCTTCATCTGAAATGGAAAATTTTTTGTAAGGTATGTAGTAAATATAATTAACAACATGAAAATGAAAGAAAATTTTGGTGATCTCAACGGTAAGTGCTAAAAAATTTAAATTTTCGTCCACGTTCTGTGTCATGCGACGCGTAACGAAAATTTAATTTTTCAGCACTTGCTGTTGTGATCACAAAAACGTTTTTGCATTTTTGTGTTGTTAATTATAATTACTACATACCTCGTTAAAAATTCAAATTTTTTCAGGATGTACTTTGCGCGTAATGGACTAGTCAATAAAATTTCATAAAAATATATAATTGCTAAAATAAGTAATAAACAATTAAATTTTTTTAAATTGTGGGGTAGGATATAGTCAAATTGATGCGCACTTGACTGTGCGACACTTTTTAATTTTCATGAGTTCACGAAAAATGGTGTACCCACTTCGAGAATTTTGACTCTGCTTCTAATCTAGACGAATTCCGTTTCTTTTTTCCTTAATTTTTCTTTTACTTTCAGTTCTGTGGCCCCCTCAGCTCTTTTATCCACTTCTCACACAATCCATCCTCCCCTCGAATCTTTATCACATTATCTTTCGAGCTTTCTTTATGTTGAATTCCTCTCCCACATCCCTTCCTATATACTCCATATTTGTTCTTCTAATTCATATATTCTGCACTTTCTTTTTTCTTTTATTTTCATCCTAATTTTCCCATTTTTCACATCCATTCTTTCATTGTTTCTCATTCGCTCCTCTAGCCTTTTCCAATTCCTCCATCAACTCTATAACCAATCCATCCTTCACGCTTACTTTATCTTCCACCCCTATTCTACGTCCTTTCGGTACTACTCCCATGTTTTCTCTTACTATTTACATATTCTGTACTTTTTGTTCTCTTTATTTTCCCCATACATTTCTTCTCTTACCTCGTTTCTCAATCTAAATGTTGCTCTTCTGTTCGAGCTCCGCTCTCCCCAACGCTTTTCTAAATGCAGTAGGCTATACAACACTTCTCGCTACGACACTTCTCGTTTCTCGATTTCTCCTTCGTTCGCTTGCCCTCACTCTTCGCCTCATCTCACGCACACACATACGCGGCCGGCTATGCCCACTACGCTGAACGTGGATTGACGCGGAAGAGAGGGTTATGTGACACTTCCTGTTCGCTCTCAATACAGCCCCGAAAACGAGAAGTGTCGTAGAATCTACTTTACTTCGATCTCCTTAGCGATTCAGCGTTTACCTCATATACTTTTATCCGAATTTGATAAAAAGAAGATGAATCATTACTCTGCACATTGTATTGAAATGATTTTTCTGCTTTCTCGTGTTTTTTTATCTTTTTTTATTTCTTCCGATATAAAAAGGCTTACGTCAAGGCAATCCTGAAAATCAGGGAAAAGTTAGAGATTTTGAAAAAAATCTTTGCAAGATTAAAAAAATTTAAAATTGTGGTCTTTAAATATTAATAACTAGAGAAACATTAGGAAAATTTTCAAAGGATTTTCAAAATTAATTTTTGTGGCTACCGTAAAATAATATTCCTTTTAGTAACTTATTTGCCTTGTATTTCTTTTTTCCGTTGCTTACTTCTGAAGATTATATTTTAGTTTAAAATTCTATTATTTGGATAAAAATTCAAATATTTTGGTCGAAAATTAACTCTGTGGTCAAAATTCATATTTTTATTTTGAAAATTTAACTGAAAACTTTCTTGGTAGAAAATTCAACTACATATTTTGTTTAAAATTTCGTCTGTTTTGAAATGTTTTCAGTTTTAGTAGGAATTTGATATTTTTTGCTAAAAATGCAACTGTTTGTTTGACAAATAAACATTTTTTTTAATTAGAAATTCAATTACTCTGTTAAAGATATAACCACTATGCTACAAAATAATTTTTTGTTAAGCATTCATCATTTTAGTTGAAAATTTAACACTTGATTAAAAAATTCGTTTTTTTTTCTTTGGTTAAAAATTGATTTTTTAGCTGAAAATTCAATTATTCGAGTTTAAAATTAATTTTATGTTTATGAAAATTGATCCTTTTTTATTAAAAATTTTAATTCTTGTCTAGAAGTTGACATGCTTTCTTAAAAATAAATTGTTTGGCTCCACGTTCCACTCTTTGATTGTACATTTTACTACTTTGTTAAAAGCTCGTGTTTCTTTAATTATTTTTTTAAATGAAAATTTAATCAGTCTATGTTCGGTTAAAAATCGATTTCTTTCGTTTGTTGAAAACTATGAATTAATCGTCTGGACTAGAAATTTTTCCTTTTTTAGTCAAAAATGTTTGGATACAAGTTTTGTTGTTACCTTCTTTCTCTTTTTCAACAATATGTGCAGGGTGGCCGTACGTCTGAGAAAAGCTGAAAATCAGAGAAAAGTTAGAGAATTTTATGGCTTCCGAAAAGTAAAAAAAAAAGTCAGGATTTTGAAAATTTACTTGCAAAAGTCAGAGAATTTATAAAATTTGCCATGGATAACAAGTTCGTCATTTTTAAATTTTAAATTGTTTTGTACCATTTATAAAAGATTTTACTTTAAGGTATTACGAAATAAAAATGCAGGTCTTTAAATTGTCACGATCAGAAAAAAGTAGGGAATTCAGAAAATTAAGTTTTCAATCACCCTAATATAATATTTTTGATAGTAATCCATTTTCATTGTATTTTGATTTCCATTCTTTATCAGTTTCTTTTTTTTAAATGATAATTTTTGTTTGAAGATTCAACTGGTTTGTTGCAAATTTGTGCTTTTAGATTCAAATGTTGGTCTTTGGATATTAATGACATTTTGCAAAACAAATATATTACTATTTTATTATGTTATCTAATAAGATGAATAGAACCTTAAAAACTGGCACGATTAGAAATTCAAGAAAAGGTTGAAATTAATATCATATTAATATTATGTATCATATTCATATATAATATGACGGTATTCGTAAATTATTCTTTTTGAGAATTTAAGTCGACACTTTAGTTACACAGTTGGCTCATTTGATTTTATAATTTAATTTTTACTTTCCGGGGCGCTGCTCACTTTAATTCCGCAGCGAGGTTTTATTTTCAGTTTTACTTTATTTTACTTTGTAGCAAGATCCGAGTTTCTGGGATATATTTTTCAAATCGCGAATAAAAATATAAAACGAACTAAAAATGCAACAATAAAAATAAAATTTTTAAGTGTGAAATAAGTGTAACAATTTACTATTAAAAAGCAAAACGACTGTTCGTGATTCTCGCTTAGTCGTGTTTCACTGCATTTAACAAGTGTCCAACGAAGTCTCAGGAGTTTTAAATCGATGAATGTGTGTGCTTGATACTATTTTGAATGTCTACGTCCAAACTCGGCTGCCAGTAACCGGTTATGCTGAAGAGTTTTTGTTTTCTGCAGTTTTCCACTCCTCTAGCCAAATTTCCAGGCTAAACGAGTGCGATTTTTATAATTTTTTTTTTCTTTTTATAAGAATCCGGTTGCAGACGGTAGAGAATTTTAGGAAAAAAATAATCCCGAAACTAACAATAAATTTCAGAATGTGTG
Source organism: Druon quercuslanigerum (assembly GCA_010014905.2). Lineage (NCBI taxonomy): Eukaryota > Metazoa > Arthropoda > Insecta > Hymenoptera > Cynipidae > Druon > Druon quercuslanigerum. The sequence continues at coordinate 6,840 of JAAAKG020132509.1, forward strand.
TGAAATGCAATTCCTTGTATCAACTAATATTTGTAGGCATCAAATTTTATTTATCACTCTCCTTTGATGTAACTCATACACTTCTCTGAAATAAAGTGTCAGATAATGTTTCTCGAAAGCATTTATATCATGAAAAAAAGTTTTGAAAAAAGTTGTGTGCTCTCTAACGCTTACGAGTTATTTGATCGTAAATGACAAAGTGAAAGAAACTTTACGAACGGAGGCTAAAAAATAAGAAACGATTCACTTTTGCACGGCAAAAATGCTTAGTTCAAGACGGAAACTTTGAAGCAAATAACCGCAATAAAAGTTTTAAATGGACTGTTGAAAGTTTGAAATTGATGAATGGAGAATTATGCATGGGCTGTTTAATTTCATCTTGGTTCATCTTGTTATAATATTTTTAAATTTTTCTTGTATTTTTAATACAAACTGAAAATCTCGAAAAACTTTATTTTTAATGTTTCTTTGCAATAAAGGTTTTCTAGTTATAATTTTTCTAAGAGGACAAATCAACTCATAAAAAAGACAATTAAATAGTTTGAATTATCCACCACAAAAAAAATTTTAAACAAACACGTCAATTTTTTATCAAAAGAGATGAATTTTCAAACCAAAAAGTCATCAATTTTCAATAAGAAAGTTTTGTTTTTGACGAAAAATATTGAATTTTTACCAAATGAGACTTATTGTATGCAACAAATTTTCTATCAAATACATACATTTCCCACTATGAAAATAAATTTTGTATTGAAAAAGACCGATTTGGAACAACGTATATTACTTTTCGACTAAAAAAGATAAATTTGTAACTACCAGAAACAGTTGCATTTTTAATAAAAAAATATATAGTTTCTACCAAAAAAGTAGAATTTTCGAGCCAGGAGTTGAATTTACAAGCATAAAAGATTCTTCACTTGAGAAAGAAAAAAAATTGCTACCAGATAAATGCATTTTCAACTAAAATTATGTCCCTTTTTTGAAACAAAATCGAAACAATGGCTTGTTCTCTTGAAATTTTTCAAGGTTCTTTAAAAGCTTCCAAATTTTTTGATCGAGGTTTTTAAAAAACTGCAATTTGTTATAAATTTTGGTAATTCTTTTAAAGTTTAAAATTATTGTATAATAATTTCACTCTTGAATAATCTCTTAAACATAATCGAATTTCTTCAGAAATTTTGTACTGTTGCGAAACTTTCTTTTCGAAACTTCAGCAAATCGTTGGAAACTTTTAAAAGCTTCTGAAGAATTAAATTATTTTCGAATTTGTTTGAATCTTCTAAATATCTTTTGAAATATTTCAGTTTTTCTGGAAAAATTTAAATTCTGCATAATAAAGAAAGTTGCCTTTAAATTTTCCAGATTATTTTTCAAAAAATTTTGAAATCTTTAAAACTTATAATTAAACGTTTAAAATTATACCAAAATCAATTTGGATTATTCTAGAAATCTTATCGGTACCGGTACCGAAATTTCGTTTTATTACCGGTAGCATGTTTCATTTTTCTCATATCATTAAAATTGTGAAAAAGTTTTAAAATTATACTAAGGTTGACCAATTTTAAGTCCAGAAATACTTCTTTGAATAAAATGGATAAACAAACTGAAGACAGCCGCTAAAAGTCATATTCACAGAATTTCGCAACCAATAAGGTTTTCGAAAACAATATGTGCGAGATCTTGTTAATGCCTTTTTTCAATGCATAGATAATATTGTCGAAAATAATACAGCTTACAGAGAAACCTCATCAACAATAAAAAAGAATAATCTGTTAAATTACGATTAAAATAATGAATTTTTCATAAAGTTATTGTGATGAAGTTACTGAACTCAATTATTACAATTGCTCATAACTTTTCAGCGAGAGATGTTTGTAGAGCTAGAAGAGATAAAAAAAATACTTTATATAAGGCCTTCTTCAGAAGCAGTCATTCTATTATACATCGACTTTTCTCATAAAGCAAATGCAATTTTCTTATGAAAAGTAGAAAAGCAGCTCGGTTCCTCCGTCAAAGCAACTAAGCTTCATTAAATTTTTAAGAAGCTATTGTACGAGCGTGACTTCTCAGCGTGATTTTCGCTTATTTTTTTAGAACTTTTTTATTAGGGTGACGGAGGTAGTTCTTTTATGCAACCTCCAGGCATTGCGAAGCAAAGGGGGTAAACCGGAGCTTGCTATCGAAGCTGGAATCACTTATAGCAAATGAGGTGCGTGCCTTGAGCGATTTGTGATGCCATTAATCATTGAACTCGGTTCCTGCTGATTCCGATCAAACCCGATATCAAACCGAAATCCGAATACGAGTGACCAGTAAATAAGTTTGGTCGGTGTTTATAGCCATCAGGCTATCAGGTTAATTCATATTTCGTGCATTAGTATGACTATCGACTTTTCGTCGAGATAGCTAATAAAACTGAAATTCAGCTCTCCCGGGATTATTTTCTATTATTATGGTTACGGAAAGCGGTGCTGGTGAATCAGCTATTTGTTTTTATAGATCCAAAGGAAAGTGATAAAGTTGCGAAAAGAGAGTACCTTACGATTAATTTTTAACTCACTGTACCATTATGCTGCCCTACTTTTGAAGAAAGGGTCTATCTACATTTTGATTAGAATGGAAATATTAAAAAAAACGTGGTCGTATATTCATTGATTTGGAAAAAAACTATAATTCTTGGGTAATTTCGAACTGCTCTATTGATTGGTGAAGACAAAATGATAATTTTTATTGTTTATTTGCAAAACTGTAGATAAGCTTGATATTCATGCGCATAGTATAGGCAAGAAATCTGACGAAAAACCCTATCTACGTACTACATACTATTTACTACGTCTCTTATGTAGATAGACTTTCTTCACTCGACACGAGCGCCTAATTTATTGATGAAAAAAACTTATATCTACTACATAGGTTTTTCGAATCAGCTTATCGGCGCGCTGTTTTTATTTTTTATTTTTACACCATTAAGCTATTTCCCTCCGGGTAGGCGTGACTCACTCGGTGGTGATGGGTGTAATGTGAGGAGGAGGTTATAGAATTTTTAGATTGATGTAGAATTCTCGTATTATTTATTAAAATAACACGCATGTTCCGCGACACCTCTCCGACCCAGGTTGCTGATCAATATCTCTATCAATTATCCTGAGTGAAGAGCTTCACAAAGCCCTCATGTGAGGTTTCCCACTTGGGTCCATTAGTATCTTAGGTCTTTTGTTTCGGGCGCCATTCACTCGACTGCCAATCCTTTTATTAAATATTTTCCTCCATACTTTTCTGTCCTGACATACTTCTCTAGCTTCTTTCACGCCCATGCACTTTTTCATGCAGGCTCTCGCGTTTCTATGGCTTCTTATGTCCCTTCTAACTAGGGTCTCATTCACACATTCTAACCATTCCTTCCGCGGTCTGCCTTTGGGCGCGCTGCCATTTACTTTACCTTGATACACTTGTTTCGTTAGTCATTCATCTGGCATTCTCTCAACATGTCCGAATCATCTCAACTGATATTGTTCCCATGTGTGAACCAGTGTTTCTTCTGCACCACATTCTTTCGTCTACAGTACTTCTCCAGATTTCTTAAAAACCTGGGCAGATATTATAATTGGTGCTAAATTATCTCCGAATTTAATTAGACTTCCTCATTGCCATTTGTAAAGATTACGTTTTTTCACTGCGGATCCTTTTCAACTTCACGGAAATTTCATCCTCGTTTTTTACGAAGCAAATGAAATACGTAACCTAGTATATGGACGATCCGAAACTCGTTTTTCATAAAAAATGTAGATAGAGAATTAATTCAAAAGTATCGAAATATACTACTCTCACTATGTCCGCTGATTACAAATATGATAGTAAAAGCACCCACAAATTTAATTTTCAAGGTCAAAACCCCAGAAAACTGTTTTTAACAGGTTTTCGCTTTGTTTTGGACAGCGTTGATCTGAATAAATAAAATTTAAAAATAACTTTGTGTACCATAACAAGATACATTTTTTATATTTAACACTTTTTTTTCTAAACCCATTATTTTACAAGAAAAATTATGTTTTCCAAAAATGGGGCTTGCAAATATAGTTAATGAAGAGAGTTGGAAAAGGGCAGATGATTTGATGGATTTAACTCTCGTCCTATCCCCTTTACAGTGTTCCCTCGCTCAAGTTATTTCGGCGTCAAGTCACAGAAACCCCCCTCCCCCCTAAAAATTAGAAAAGGGTAAGACTTAAATTTTTTACGTGACCAATCACAGGGGTGCCTTTTTGCTCCACCCCCTCCTTGCCTAGACATTTGAAAGGGGTAAGGGTGTGACTTAAATTATCCTTGACATTTTTTTTATTTTACATTTGTTGTAAAGTAAATTTACTGACAAAATGAAATTTTTCTGATTTTATCAAGTTTTGAACTTGAAAATCAAATTAGGGGCATACTAAGTTTCAAATTAATCGGAGGTACTCTCTTTATGGAACTTAACCCAAGTATGTATGAAATCTTACATTTAAAAATCGCAATATTGTTACTGGTGGTCCCGTTAAAATAACAACAATTTTTTTTCATGTAAAACTTTTAAAGATATGAAAATGATTAAAAGATTTTTCCAACTTATAATATTTTAATTTTCTCAATAAAAAGGTTCTTTATACCTTGAACTTATTAAATTTTTTAAAATAAATTTTGCATTGGTTAAAAAAATTTATCGACACGAAACTTTAGAAACAAAAAGCTTTATTTGAAAATAATTTATTTATTATTAACAATGTAATAATTTTAAGCTATAGATAATTTTTTTCCGAGAAAATAAGTCATCGTTCATTGAGAAAGTGTCATCTTTGAAAAGTTGATAAAAAGTAATAAGAAAAAGGCTCAGTTGAAAACAAAATGTTGTGAATAAATAATTTTTTGACGTAAAATAACTTTTGTTCTTATTCCCATAGTATTTTAAATTTAAATGCTAATCTATTCTTGTTTGGTAATACTGTTGAATCTTAAAGTCCTTTGTATTAAAATGTTTTTATTTGTATAATGCATTTTATTTGAAGTTAGTTGTATTTAAAATTCTTCAATTTTTATTGTTTTAATTTTAAGCGTTCAACGCTTTACATTTACAATTTTTCCACTTCGAATGGTTTACACTGCAATTTTTAAACCTGTCACGCGCAAAAATTTTTATATCATCGCACGGACATAATGAATAAACGTACGGAATGCATAAACTTTGTGAAACATAAATTTTAAAACCTTAAAATTTGAGCAACAATTAAAATGAAAGACTACGACATAGATGGTTAAATTAAAGGTTTCTTAAAAGGTCTTACGAAGTGTCCAAAGAATCGGAATAAAGTTTTCATTATCCAAATTTTAATGCTTAAAAATTGTAATGCTTATCAATGGATAAGATAGGAGTGGTTAACTGAGGAATAAGCGAATAAATTTTCATAGATCTATTTGTTGAAAAAATGAGATAATGATTGTTTCTGTATGTATGGAAGATCACCAATTCTATATAGAAACTTCAGTTGGCGAAAAAGTTTATTCTCGATTTTAACGCCTGTCCATAGAATAAAATGAATCAAAAAAAATTCAATTCCTGATTACAGATTCATTACGTGAATAAGTAAAACTCGTAAAACTTGTTAAACATGTAAATACTTTTTGAAAAAGATAAATACTTTTTTAAATTCTCTGATAATATATAGTTTTACAAAACTTGAGATTTTTTTCAATTGAAAAAATACGAAACCATACGTAAAATTCTCTTCGGATTTCATATGTATAAACAAAAAATTGTAAATTTATATCGTTAGAACTTGAATGATCAGTGAAATATGCCTTGCTGAATCAAGAGTAAATAAATCCATTTTCGTTTTGTTAATAGCTTGATAACCGTATTGACTTTAAATAAATTGCATTTCATTTATTCAAGAGCTTGACAGATTATAATAACCCATTCCAAATTTCTTTTTTACGTATTCTTTAAGATATCCTTAAATATTGAGAAATGAACTTAAGTAGATTTATCAGGTTTTGCTCATTTACTCCTCAACTAATGAAGAATTCCGGTTTAAGACTTTTTTCTAATTCATCGAAATCTTTTGGATTATCATGAATTCTTTTGATTTTTTTTAATCCTTTGAATTATTTAAAATCAGGGTGTCTGCCCTACCTGGAAAATCTGGAAATCCTGGAATTGTCAGAGAGTTTTTATATACCTGGAAAAACCTGGAAATGTCAGGCATTTTTTTATAAAGTCAGGAATTTTTTCCAGTGTTATTTTTTTTGTTTAATTGCATTATAAAAATAAAGAACGATGACTCTTTATTTGAAAATGTAACTCTATATTACTGTATTTAACTATTTGGTTGAAATCTTGTTTTTTTGTTGTTTTTTTTAGAAATTAATTTTTTAACTGAAAATTTAACTATTCTTTTTTTGGTAATACATTGATCCCTTTTAGTTAAAAATTCATGTGTTATGTTGAAAATTTGTTGTTTTTTTAGTAGAAAATTAATCTTCTTCACTAAAAGTTCATCTTTTTGCTTAAAAATTAAACAGTTTATTTGCATTTTTTTATTTCCTTTTTTGACAGAATAATCTTTCTGAGTTTAGCATTCAACTCATCTTAAGAAGTCCTACTTTTTGTTTTATTTCTACAGTTTTGGATTAAAAATTAAAATATGTTCTAGTTAAAATATAACTACTGCATTTTTTGTTCCGAATTGAAAATTCATCTTCTTAGTTGAAAAATGAGCTTTTTTGTTGAAAATCGTCTTTTTGGTCAAAACTAATATTTTGGGTTGCAAATTCATCTTTAAACTAAAAAATTTAACTATTCCAGTTACAGTTTAATTTTATTTAAAAAAATATGGTTGGTTAAATTTAGAACTACTTGGTTGAATGTTAAACAATTTAGTTAAAATGTCGTCTCCTTGGTTTAAAATTCATCTATTCCAGTTCAGGATTTATCATTTCAATTAAAAATTCATCACTTGGGTTTAAAATTTGTCTGTCTGCTTTTTGTTTTTTTTTTAATTAATGTTTTTGTCTAAAAGTTTAACTGTTCCATTTTTTGTTAAAAACGGATTATTTTTAGTTAAAAATGTAAATATTACGTTAAAAAAATGGTTTAGTTGTAAATTCAACTATTTGTTTGAGAATTCATGCAGTTCGTTAAAGAATATCCAGATTAATTTTACCTAAATATGCACTGAATTTTTAATGCAAGATTCTTAGATAATAAATTTGTTTGAATTGTTATTCAAATTCGTGAAAAATACATTATTTATAATGAATTCGCGAAACTGTATACATATTCCGAGTTAATTGTTCTTAAAAATATAAAATTTTTAACTGACTCCTCACTATGAAAAATTATACCTGGAAAAATCTTTATATATCTGAAAAAAACCTGGAATGGTCAGGGAATTTGTTTCCAGAATTTAAGTAGACACCCTGAGAATTGTTCTAAGTAGCTTAAATTCTGGAATTAAGCTGTACAACGAAATTTCTAGTGTTTATCCCCTCGACAGAATACGATAAAGTTAAATTCATTTATAAATAGATGGCGGAACTAATTCCTCATTTTATTTACTGCTGATTCAGTAGTCTTGGAGAAAATTAACTTAACTCTGGGATATGGATGATTGGGTGTTATACGCATGTTGCGTTTACAAATTCTATATATAAATGTAATTTAATGCGAAACAGATGGTACGCGCTAATACGATTAGGCTTGTGGTAATGGAGTATGCGAAGAGGTTCGATAGTTGGGCCCCAGAGTGTACTCTGATCGTGTTACCAAGATACAGCCAATACTTCCGCATCCTGCATTCCGGAAGTTCCGCAAGCATCTTGAGCAAAGTAAATTTCAGGATTTTAAAACTTTTAATATGCGAAATTAAATTTCTCTTACCTTGAAATAAAAGTTAGGAGAAAGTAGAGAATTAAAAGAAAAGTCATGCAAAAATTTCTTTCTGTGACAATTAGACGACTGATAGTTTATTGTGTCAACATTCTGAAGGAAGTATAGAAAATTATCTTTAATATCTAGAATAAAAATGATTAATAATAAAATTGGATATATTTAGGGAAAATCCGATCAAAACCTATCAGCACATTTTATAGATCCTTCTCTCAAATTCTATCAAAACTTACCCAGACAGAACTTGTATAAATTCCAATCTTCCATACTTATGGAAATTTCTATCAAATTCTATCCATCGAGAAATATTATATTTTTTTGATAACAGGTTCTCATTAAAAATTTTATCAAGTCTTATGTGCACACGAGTTGCATCGATTCTGGTTTCAGAATCTAGAGCATTTCTTTAAAATTTTATCAGTCGAGAAATCTTACTCTTCTGTCATCAGAAGCCCATTATGCCTTTATCAAATTTTGGAAATTTTTATCAAATTTTATCCGTCGAGAAATTTTCCACTTTTCTATCAATAAATGCTCATTAAACCTCTATCAAATTTTATCTATAAAGGACTGGTATCATATCCTGCCTTCCACAATTTCCAAAATTTCTTTTAAAATCTGTTCATCGAGAAATCCTATACTATGATAGAGCTTTAATGATAATATCTGGATTGAAAATTATAAGATTATTCGAGGAGTAGAATTTACAAAGCACAAAACCGAATTTAATCTTTACTTTCAGAGTAATCTTTACCTGCAACAAAAATTAACTTTACGTGCTAGCATTTTCGCAGCCCATGTGAAATGGTTACAATGTCAACTCTATTGAATCTTATTTTGGCTTGATGCGAAAAAATTCAACCTTATCTACTTACAAATTACCTTCAAAAAAAATTTACTACTTATTTTTCTGTGAAATAGAAATCGTCCAGATTCTAGAAAATAGGACTTTATACAAATTTGGAGAGGATAAGATTTGATATAATTTCAATACAAAAAACTGTGCAGAGATAAAGTATAAGATTTTACAACAGATAAAGTTAAATTGAAGTTTTTGAGATTTGGAGACATGGGATTAGATAAAACTTTGGCCAGGGGTAAAATTAGATTCAGCTTCAATGGCAAAATGCCGGTAGAAATGTATAAGATTTCTTGACAGATAGAGTTAAATAAAAACTTCCAAGATTTTGTAACATACGATTTTATACAAGTCTTTTGCAGTTAAGATTTATTAGAGCTTCAATGAGTACATTTAAAAAGAAAAGTATAAGATTTTCCAACCATCTTTTAACAACATATCTTTTAAAATTAAAATTCAAAGCATCGACAAATGTAAATTGGTGATTGTGAATTCTCTTTTGTTAAAGCTCCTTTGACTTTAACGAACACATTCTCATCATGTATCTCGTGCTTCGCCCTCGAATTGCTATGTGTCCACAACGCAAACTTTTCTATATTATGTTCAACTCTATTATGTCAAATGCATATTTTATTAATTTCTGCATATCGGTCCTAGACTGCTTATCCAGATATTGCAAAATTAAGTAAATATTTTATTTTTAATGATTGCTTCAATATTTGCTCCCTATTTTGCACTAATTTTATTCTCAGCTACTCTGAAGAATGTACTATTTCAATAAATTTATATTATTATAATTCATAATATACATTGGTATTGAAACATACATATTTACATTATCTTGTTTTTATCATTTAAAAAAGTTCTTAACTGCTCATCCTATAAAAAATTTTTGTAATTAAACATTTTTTGACATTTTTCCATAAATTTAATTTATTTATTTTCAATTCTACTTTTTACGATTTTTAACTAAAAATATGGATCCTAGTGTTTAGTGGTTCTAAGAAAATTTTTAGATATAGTTTAAGCGAAAAATATTGTGAAATAAAATGTTATTGTAACTAGTATCGTTTTTTATGCTGTCAAAATTTGAATTTTCGACTTTTCATGAAAATTCAAAAAGTGGTTATGATAATCGTGTACGGTATTCAAAAAGAAAAATTTTTCTTCTTTAGAATATTTTTTTTATCGAGCGTTATTTGGCTTAAATTTTCATTTTCTTCTGTTTTTTTTAATTTTGTAAGTTCTATAACTCTAATAATTTTTTCGCCAGAAAAAGTTATTTCAAGAAATTGTTTTTGTCTTTTTGTGTACTAGATATAACCGTACAGAGAATTTTTGAATCTTGAAGAAAGTAGTAGCAAACAATTTTCAAAGTGTGCTCACTTTTTGTGTTTGCATCCAAAGTGGCACTAAAAAAAGGAAATAATATTTGATCAAATTGATTAGAATTCCTCTAAAAATCGTATTAAAATGTATATAGAATGTGGAATATTATGTTTGATAGGTTTTATTGTATTGCTACAAATAAGCATACTAAAGTGGATTGAAATGTTGGATATCATAGTTCATAGAATTGAATTGCATTTCACTCAAAAAGCTCATTAAAATGGATAAGAATTTCGGTTAGATTTTATATATTCATATTGAATTTTTAACAAAAAATATATAAATATATAGGAATTAGTGTATAACCAGCCTATTTTACTTTCATAGACTTCCTATCAAAAGCGATTGATAAAAATATAAATGCTCAAACTGTTCTAGCCTAACTTAATGTAGTTTCGTGTTAAAAGTTTTTTAATTTTCTTATCAATAAAATTTCCATTCAGAGAAAAGTGTTAGGTACTTGAAAATTATGTATTTTAAATGTGTTTTTTATCTACTTGGATTCTGTAAACTAAGGAAATTTAAGTAAATGTATGAAAATCATATTCTCTTTAAAATCCCTGAAGCTTTCAGCCGGAGTGAAAATGTTCGAATAAATCGATGTAATTAGGGCCGAAACGTTCCGTTATTGTGGTTGACATTCATGTGTAGTTCAAAGCACGCTTTTACAGCAATAAAATAATACTATGAACTCTTATTATGAAATATAAAATAGATGTTTTGTTTGTATTTACATTGAGAATAAATAAAAGCAATGTAATAAAATGAGGGAAAAAATGAAATATAAAATTGTCAAATTGGAGGTGCATTTAAAGAATATGAAGCAAAAGTAATCAGCTTTGATTTCTGCAAGAATAATTTGAGTAATTTCTCTTCCAAATTGGAAAATTTCGCATGACCCCTGAAGATGGTGAAACCCAGATCAGATTCGTCTTTATTTCCCCAGGTTCAAGTTGGTTTGACTCTTCGTTTGCGATGGTCTGATATTTCTGTTACCCTGGTGCCATTTTAGTTTATCCTGGTTTAACGTAGATTAAACTAGTACTTGGCTTTACGTCCCTCTTGCGAGAGGACCTTTTAAAAATCTTATCTAAAACCTGGAAAATCCAAGCTGTAAAAACGTCGACGAGCGGTAGGAGATCGATGCCAACAGACTCCCGAAATCCGATGAACTGTCCTCAAAAGTCTTTAGCTAAAATCCGCTGAAAACGTTTTCGTACTCTTTTCTCGACATAGCATAAAATACCTGTTAAGAAACATTTGTTTTTATTGCCTACTTACTAATTTTTTAGACAAATTTTTGTTAATAATTATTATTAATTAAAATATAAGATAATCAGCATTGGAATAAATAATACAAAAATATTGTTCAAATCTGTAGAAATATTTGAAATCGTTAAAAACTTTTCATTATTTAGTGATTTAATAAACTTCATTAGTATGGAAAAATTTGGCTATTTTTAGCGAAATTTGGTTACAAATTACCCCTCTCCAGAAATTCTCACAACATTTTTTTGTACCTATAGCCACGGCCTACAAAAACATTATACGACTTGGCGGAATTGAATGTTATGAGAAAAATGCTTTGAATAACAAATTTCTTTAGAAACTCTATAAAAAAGTGTCCTTGTATTTCTTATTAATAGTACTTTTCCTAAATTACTTGGCCAAATTTAATTTCACAAATTCATAGTTTTATTTGCCATATTTTTTTCCTCGCCAATATTTTTGTTGGGATTTTACATTTACTTCACACTTTTTAAGTTGTTTAACTTTTATGGTTCAGTCACGTAGGGTATTTAGTCTAATTTACTTTTCTCTAAGTCCTTAAACTCCACAAGTCGTATGACGACACTAATGTGCGGCCCATCGTACCTTAATGAGGGCAATGCTGTGACATGTTTCCTAGACTTTAGGTACTAAAAAGGATCATTCTCTCGAATTACTTGAAATCTTCTTCCTGACGTCAACTGGCCGTTACAGTTTCATTTGGAAAATTTCTAGAAGGACTTTTTAAAGGCTAAACAACACAATTCTTTAAAATGCTGGATCAATAATAATTATTATTATGAAGATATTGCTCTACTTTCTAGAATTATGATATTTATAGAAGGATTGTCTCCCTAATAATGGAAGACATGTCTAGAAGCTCGTAATAATTCTCATGACACGGATTTTTGTATTATTATCATAAAGATAGATCTGTATGTCGTGCGACTTTAAATGAGAAACCATTTATGTGTCTACATAGATATATAATCTGCAGTAATATCGCCCTTGCTGCTCGGGCTTCGCGATTAAAGTCGTAATAACAAACCACGCGGAAGGAGGATAAGTCGCTAGAAATTAACAGGATTTATTCCTTTCCACCCAGCCGCGAGTCAATTCACGCACGTCACGTTTGATCTACATAAAAAATATTTGGATCGTTTGGTAAATTTGCAAGGACAGGTCGCGAGATATGCGTCGCCGATTCAACTGGGTCTTAGCGACCCAGTTTTAGCGATACCTAGGGATCGCGAGACCTTGCAGCTGGTGGGAGAGCTTACAGGTCTCACCGGAATATAGTCCGGAATAGGTGAACCAGAGGGTTCACAGCATCTCACAGCTACTCTGGGGATCTGACGGACTTTGGTCGGTGGGATCTAAACTAAGGAGCGGTCATTCCAGGGGGTACTGGAAAAATCCCCTGGAATATCGAGGGCGTGGGTTCTCATGCTCCCTAAGCCAAGATGTGATCACCGTATCGAGGGCTGCATGGCACCAGGGTCAAAAAATTCTTGAACACTCCGGCATGTCCACATCCGGCATGTCTAGAGGCGGCCTAATAAACACAAAAAACAATTAAAAAGCAATGAGGGCACTGTGCCGGGATCCTCCTCCAAACACCGCAGAAAGCGGAAGGCTCTGTAGGGGACAATCCACTGGGAGCGGTGCGAAACAATGAGGCTGGTGACAATCCTGTCGCCACGATCAAAGAGGAGCTAAAGGTGCTCTCCGTAAGGAGGAAGCGCCGTTCGGGGGCTCAGAAGAAGAGAGCGCGCAATGCACGTCTCTAAAGAGGCAGCCAAGATAACGAGGCTGCTGGATCTGCACCTGGAGCAACTCCTCAGGCTCATTCTATGGGCAAGAGGAAAATAGCCAGTGAATCCCAGTGACCCCCCCCCCCTCCAAATAAGGAGCCGAAACGGCAGAGGGCTCTGGATACACAGGGCCTTACTTAAATATAAGCAGGAAGAATTGAGGGGCTTTTGTGAGGAATAGAAAGATATTCCGGAAACAGCGAGGCTCCACATGATCCCAGCGAAAACCCCGGAAGCTCGCCTTGGGCTAACAAGGCTCGAAAATTGCGAGTTTGCCGAGGACGAAGAATCAACGCTGAATCACCTGATGGAACTCCACTTCCCGGGTTTTCAGCGAATCCAAACTGACCTAGAAGAGGAAGACTGGGGCCAAGACTTGAGGAGGGCCGATTGGAATTTCCCCTCAAGGATTGTAGACAGCAAGAGGGTGGAATGGGCTATGGGGTCCTTTTGCCCTTTTAAATCACCAGGAGCGGATGGCATCTACCCAGCGCTTTTATAAAAAGGCCTGTAATTGTTCATTCCTCCACTGACGAAGTTATTTAGGGCAAGTATCGCTCTCAAGCATGTGCCATCAGCATGGAAGGACGATAGAATGGCCTTTATTCCCAAACCTGCGAAGAAGGGCTACTCTGCTGCAAAATATTTCAAACCGATCAGCCGTGCACAGATGGCAGCATGCTTTTCAGGCAGGCTGCTCGGTAGCTTAATCAGAAACAAACTCCCAAAAATTGCAAACCTTATTGGAAATAGTTGGAACAATAGCATCAGGGACAAACTTTTAGAAGTCACAAATCTTACTAGGAATATTTAGAACAATAGCATGAGAGACAAACTCCCAAAAATCACAAAGCTTATTACGAATAGTTGGAACAATAGCATCATGGACAAACTCCCAAAAATGAAAAACATTATTAGGAATAGTAAACGTTTCTCAATCATAAAATTACCCGAGAAGCATCGGGAATTAACCGGGAATACAAATTAAAGCTATTAAATGTTTTGATCAATGTGATTACATTGTTTTAGAATTGTAATAAAAAAGAGTAAGAATACGTTTTTTAATTTCTCTGTAATTATAGTTAATGATAAATTAATTGCTTATACCGAAAACTTTAATCATTATATCAAAAAACTTCTCAACGCTCAGAATATAATCAGAATTACCCTAATATATTTTTATGCAAAAATGACTTCCATTTTTTGACCTTTCTTTTGACAGCCTTTTTTCATACAATTTTTTAATAATTATAATTGAATATTAAATCGATGCGATTCAAATTAAAAAATTAGTTTTTATAATTGTTTCATATGAAGAAAATTTGTTTTTTAACTTTATCACTTTCGAATTCAATATTTTAATCAGTGCTGCAACTTCCTTGAAAAATTCTGATCTTCAATGCAATTTTTTTTTAAGTGACTCATTACTCCAATTTCGAAATATAAATATTATGATAATAATAGAAAATGTTTTTAATTTGTATTTTATTTTTATATAATTTTACCTTACTATTTCTTTATATTTGAATATCTCTTTTCCTTAAGACTTTTACATTATCCAAAGTTTCTGATAAAATGTGTTTTAAACATTTCTTTTTATTATATATAAATTATTGTATTTTTTAAGAAGCAAAAAAAGTTCACCGTCGCTTTCCTTGGGGAAAAAACTGGAAGTCGTAAATATTATCTTTTAAAGTGTACTTCATTTATAGCTTCTGCTAAATTGCCAGGGGGATCAGGTGTGCTGGCGACTCGAATATTTGTTTATCTAGGAAGGAGTTTGTTGATCTAGAATACAATAGAATTTCCGTCTCGTTTCCTGGCCTATATATTATGCCTACCTCTTATCCCTCGGCTTGCGCAGAGCATTTCGCCGCGGGATATGACAGTAAATACTACATTATTTATTTTCGCCTCATATCTCTAAAGAAAAATACTCATCATCACATTTTAAGTAATGCATTTAATATAAGGAAGAATAAATACTCTTTCCAACATTCCTATATAGTCCAGTCATCTGGTCGGAAAAATAGGGCGCAGATGGTAATTTCTGGGTAGTCATACTTTTTCTCTTCATTTCCTCATTTGGGGGTGCATAATATAGGGTCAGGTTCTGTGAACAGGATTTTGTCCCGGAACGCGGAATTTTTTGTGGGAAAATGTGCAAAATATCACATTCCATTGGATTAGTGCTTTCCTGTGAATTTAAAAGGTAGAAGTTCTTTTACCTCTCAGATGTACAAGAAAGCTCTAATCCAATGGAATGTGCTATTTTTCACCTTTTCCCAAAAAAATTTCCCTGTTCTAATAGGTCGCGAGGAATGACCTTCCAAATATGCCTATTGCCTTTTTTTCATCGAATATCCGAAAGTCGTGTACTCGTGACCTATTGGGGTTAAAAACATTTTCTTTTCTTTAACTTACGCAGAATTAAGTCCTCTTGTATTCATTCGCTAGGAACTATCTTCAGTAACAATCTGATACAAGTTATTTACAAAAAACTTAACTCTGGTCATTTACCTGTTAATTCAGGTCTAAATAGGTCACCTTTGGCAGGTGCTAACTCGCGATCTATTATAGTTAGGACAATATTTTTTTTAGTTACAGGTATTTGTGTCTACGTTAATCCATCTTGTGATAATTTTTTAATCTGCCTATCAGGACAAGAGCTACAGAGAAAAAAAATGATTTTTGGCAAAAAATGGGAAAAAATCTGGGTTTTTTGAAGGGCCGTAACTCCGAGACTATTGTTGATAGAAAAATGTTTTTTTTTTAGTTTTACGCTGAATTGTACCTACTTCAAGTTTTGTAAGAACACGTTTACCTCGAAAAAGCACAGGAAAGCACCAATCCAATCGAATGTGATATTTCACACCTTTTCCCAAGAAAATTTCCGTGATCCGATACGAAATCCTGTTCACAGAATCTGACCCCATATTATGCAACTCCAAATGAAATATTTAAAAAAAAATTACTGTCGCAGTAATCACTATCTAAAAGGACCGGATGACTGAACTAATATCCCTTTCCTTAATAATTTTCAGGCACTCTCTATGGTTTCGGAATTTTCTGTAACGTTAGCCCTGAAATAGCTGGAAAAAAGTTTTGAGCTACAAAAAATTCCGAATATATTCGTATCGAAATTTTTATGCCAATATCCTGGAATTCGTACCCACAAAATCCAAATATTGGTACCGAAATTATACAAGTAGCCTATATGTCTATGATAGATCTATTGAATAATACCACTGTTTCTATTACTTTTCTTCTTTTATTCTTCGATATTACATAGAAGCAGGCAACTTTATTTCAATTCACTACGAAAACAAATACATATCTGGCGGAATATAAAGCAGAGCCTTATTTTGGAAAGCTAGAATTTTTAACGATTGGAAAACAATGATTTTCCTTAGAAGGATACCAAACATTTATAAGAATAAGAGACAGGATTTGAAAAGGGTAATCTTTTGTTTGATTGTTTCAGTAATTAAGGTATCAATAGCAAAATAGAAAAATTTTTTCAAGAAATCTGTATTGTCCTCAGAGAACAACAGAAATTCTTAACGTCTTTTCACATTCGACGGAGCTATAAGTTCAAAAAATTTTTAATTAAATTTTATCGGAAAAAAAGTTTACTCCTTGCTCCGCTGGGAATCAAACTATA
Source organism: Druon quercuslanigerum (assembly GCA_010014905.2). NCBI lineage: Eukaryota > Metazoa > Arthropoda > Insecta > Hymenoptera > Cynipidae > Druon > Druon quercuslanigerum. Next base: position 23,750 of record JAAAKG020132509.1, read on the forward strand.
TGTATAACTTTTCCGGTCGGGTGCCTTTTCCTTAAACTACTGATATAGATTCCTTAAAAAATTTAAATATAAAACATCTAGCAAAATAATGCGTGTATTTCTGAAAAAGGAAGCTTCTTTTGATATCTTTAGTAGCTTAAGGGAAAAGCACTTGACCGGAAATCGGAAAATTTTGTGGTTTGATTCCCAGCGGAGCGAATGACAACATCTTTTTCAGAAAAAATTAACTAACAAAATTTTTTAATTCATAGCTTTATCTAGTCTGAAAAGACGTAAAAAATTTCTTATGTATACATATAAAATGGCAAAATAATGCATGTATTTCTGAAAAATGATTCTTCTTTAGATCTCTATAGTAGCTTAAGGAAAAAGCACCTGAAATCGGAAGTTATGTAGTTCAATTCCCAGCAGAGCAAAATTTTAATTTTAAAAATATAAACTGCAAATTTGTGTATAATACTACTTTTGAATATGTGGAAACCCATTTTTTGTCTTTAAAATTTTTGAATTTTTGATTCTTTCTTTGATTAATTCGAAACTCGAAATGTTTCTTCTTTAGTAGGTTGAACCCTGTCCAAATTCTTAATAAAGTGAGATCAGGCTTAATTCACTTTGTCCAAATTATAATGTTTTCTTTAATTTTAAATATCATCTCAAAAGTAAACATTTTTCAATGTTTACATGCACAATATAAAGATATATTTCTATAAAGTAGCAGCAACTTATCAGCATAACTGCATCATTTTTTTCTGACATTATGCAAAAAGTTGAAGATGGAGCAAAAAAGTTTGAAAAATACGAAGTCATCTTCTTTGTAATAAATTAATAATAACGAATAAAATAATAATAACGATTAAAATATTTATATTTCAAAAAATGTTTGTAGAAAAGTCATGATGACTAATTTCATATATTACAAAAAAATGTTCTTAGCATAAAAAAACCAAGGTTCTCGGGAATTATTATCTGTAACATAAATAATTTTGAAAACTAAAATTAGAATATCTTATTAAATGTATTAGGCAACTTATCCAAATTTTGTGGGTACATATATTGTATAACCTGTTAAAATACAAAATTATGTAAGTTTGAACCGTATTACGATATTTGAAATTTTTTTAAGTACCCGCAAATTTAAGTTTCAAAGTCCAAAGTTCCAAATGGCATTTTAGGGATCAGGGGGCACAGCGAGTTTTGTTAAAGAGGCTATATCTAGAGAAAGATACGACTAAGTAGGCATTCACTCTTGCCCCTTTTAAAGTAGCTTTTCCTTTCATTATGTGAAATGTGAAAATAAAAACATATCCCGTTTCCCTTTTAACCCGAAGGGCAGAAGAAAAGAGTCTAAAGTGGATTTTTTTTCTAGATAAACAATTTTTATTCATAGATACATTTCTTTAATATCTTGCGTAAAACCCCCTTTTTCTCACTTGGGGGATCTTCCAACTTAGAGATTTTATAAAGACTGGCGATGTAAAATTAAAAAAAAAAACTTCCTATTAGGATGATTATATAAAAAACGCTGTTGAAAAATTCGTCTGTGAGCTATAATTTTATTCATTTAATTCAAGAGCTTTAGTTTTACCTTTGAGGTCCGTTTATTAACGTATTTTAGCTCCAAGCTTATTGAATCAAGCACTTTGCTAAGTTCTATAGTTGTATTGATTTCCTAAGTCATTCTATAATTAGCATTACTATTTTCTTCAACAAGTTGTAATCGAGAATGAATCATCTACTGGTTTTCCCGCTAGATCCCAGAACCAAGATTGTTACTCAATGAGGGATTGCTGGCATTTATAGAATGATTGATGCAGATCATGTGGGAATTTTCCCATTTCTGGATTTTTTTCTATATAAATCTCCTCTCTGTTAGAATCTCTAGAACCCTTTTACTTGGATCCGGGTGGCACATATACTAACAAAGACTAGGCGTCCGCACAATCAGGCTTTTTCGTACCCCCCATGGCGAAGACAGACAGTCACTCACCATGAGTGCACTAACCCCAGTAGATCTAGTCTAGTCTTTTCCAGACACAGGAAAACCTACATCCATGGCGTAATTGATACTCGAATGGCCAAAAAGAAATGGGAAATGTTCTTTTTAGCTTAAGGATAGCAGCTTCTAAAAGATGATCTGACGTGTTAAAAAAATTATTCCCTTACTTTACTGACAGTCTCATGTTAATACGGATGTTCCGAATTCACTGAATTCCTTTAGAAAATATGGGCAAAAACTATTTTTGAAGTGAACTTGAAAACCTGCCATTTTTTACGATTTTGACTATTTTTGGTGTAAAAAATACTATAAGTAAAATATTAAACCGTACGCTATTACGTGAACTTTCCTAACTGCTACGTGTTTCAAATGATTACGAGTTTCTGTCTATATATTTCGGATGAAGGAGTTCGACATTTTGTTCGTCTTTCGTAAGTAAGGTGGTCCTTTCAAAAATAGTTTATTAATTATTCATGGCATGAAGTGCACGGCGTGCACGAAGTCTCAGACTGTACGTATGATCTTGTCCTGAAACTAGTATGAGGATGAGTCATGGATCATCCATATTAATCAGGACGAAACAAATTATTGGAAATTGCATCTCTATTGCGTCTATGAATAATAAAGAGAAGTTTAATATCGTAACAACAACGAAATAATAATTATAAATAAGTGAGATAGATTTTCAAAAAATTCTTGAAAACCTTATTAAATTGCGTAACGATTGAGTCCTGCTGAAGTCTTTTCGAATAATTGGGACTGAGGTCTTGGATAGCATGTTGCCAATGTTTTATTTTCCGTCTTTAAAAAATAATCCATTCTCAACTTTCTCTCTCTACATGCCTTAGAGAAGTGAAAGAAAATAATTGTAACTTGGCTGAAATAAAGTCTAAAACTTTGCTGTTAAATTAGACCAGGACGTAATGACATATTTACTGGTTTTCGAATTATCATACGATATGAGGAAGCGTGCTCAAGACGAAATTCCGTTGATCGAGCGGCATTTGAGCATTTTGTTAACGCATGGGAAATAGGAGACGCAAAATTGCGATCGCGACTCGGCGGACTAATTTCATCTGTGGAAATTTCATCTGGTTCATTGGAGAACCAGTAAATATTTTGAAGTGATAACTTCATATGGTACGATGTGAACTCGCAAAACTGGGTAACGGTAACGGTAACGCTTTCAGGGTGCTATCTCTCTTTCTCTTTTCCCACTGGCTGACTCAATCCCCCTTCCTCTCTATCTCTCCTTCACATATTTCACATCTCTCCCTCTCACTTCTGTCCCTTTCGCCTTTCTCTCTCTCTCTCCCTTCTCACAACTTTCTCTCCCCTCTATCTCGCTCTCTTTTTCTCCATCATTCGCTCTCACACTCACACTGAGACTCTTACAGTATTAGCCGTGTGTAGCGGCATGCTCTCATATATACAAATAGTAGTGTATAGTAGCATGCACTCTTCTAGAAGGATGTAGTATGTACACGTGCTACACGGAGAAAAATGGAAGTTCACTTTGGTCATCTAGATGTGCAGATAGGCCATATTAGAGGGTACCTGTAGGACAGCCCTCGAAGTTGGCTAAAGTAACCATATGGATGGAGAGGCTCTCTAAATTTATACCATCTAACTTTGAGTAATATTGAAAATATTTTTTGTTGTTGGAAGAGTTCAAAGAAAAGCCACTTCAATTTAAATCACATGAAGTTATGACCTCTGCCTGGTGTCTCACGATGGCTCACGTTTTTTTTATTACGATTTCGGTCTTATTTTAAAGAGGAGATTTCAGTCTTTATTTTAGCGAAGTTTTAATATTGTCTATTCACATCCCTAAAGCGTGCAGAGAGTAAAACTCGGTTATTATTTTAATATATTCTTCAACATATGTTAAAAGTAACATTTAATGAGACAATTCATTTATCTTTAGCATCTTACTGTATAAATGGAATTACAATGAATTCAAATTAGGTAAAAAGAAAAAAACTTAGCGTCCAGATTACTGAGACGTTAAGTGCTAAAAAATACGTGTTCATGCATACATTACCTTTCAAAATTGTGTGTTTACTTAAGAAAATCGGATTGAAAACAGGGCTCGTCAAATTTTCCGTCGATTGAATCCTACACTGAAAAAACCATATTCTAATTTTAAGACTTTCCCATGAAGTTGAAGAATACTTAAATAGGCGCCAAGAATTTATTCTTAATCTAAGATGGAGGCCCTCCTATCTTAAGAATATATATTCTCGTCAATAAGATGAAAGATATTTAATTATTTGTATGTTGTTCTTACCACTTTTTTTGAAGCGAGACACTCAATGCCTAAAATGACAAAAATAATAATAATATTCTCATTTTAAGAATATTTCCTTGCTTTGGTTAGAATATGCCTGTAAGAATATCATGCTCTTAATATTAGAATATCGTTTTTTCGGCGTAATTGTATTATTTTCGGTATTTAGGGGCGAGATTGTATATGACAAAGACCAACATTTTTCTACTTTTGCCGAATTTTCGATTCCCAACTTACACTCACTGTATGCTTTTTATAGAAGTTAATAGCAAAAATTGAAACTTTGCTAAATGAAATTCTGAAATATATTCCTTAAAATCAAATCAAGAATAGAATGAAATGTTTGATTGTTTTCTAATTATCACAAAAAATGTGGAAGCATGTCTAAGACGAAAATCCGTCGAGTTTCAAATGAGCAGTTAACGCATGAGAAATAAGATAAAAACTGCTGTCATTAATGGATTGACCGTTTTGCATGTAGGTCACGCTTCCACATGTTTGAAAGATAGTAAGAAACCACAAAATATTTCATTTTGTTCTAAAGCAAATTTTTGTCTTATTTCCCACGCGTTAATTATTGCTCGAATGCCATTCGACGGGACCGATTTTCATCTTAAGCATGCCCTCCCATTTTTCTGATAATTTTAGAAATAGTAAATATTTTGTGATGTTCTTGGTCTCATTTTAAATAGGAGTTTTTAGACTCTTGTTTCTTAAAACTGCATTTTTTTCCTTTTATTTCACAATTTATGCAAAGAGTGGGAGTTGGTGATCGAAAATTGGTCATATACGGAGAATAATGTAATCTTTCTCACATGTTATATTAGCCCCTTTTTACCAAAAAAGACATCAAGTAGAACCAAATCGACGAACTATTTAGACTATTAGTGTACTCAATGATGGTTGAAGTATTCATTATTGAAGCACATACAATCTAGAAATAATGGATGTTTGCCTAGACCAATAGGATGATCGTCTAAAGTAGGTTTTATTAACCAACTGTGAAATATTGAGGTTTATGAAGCTACCGAAACGATGGACGTCGGAATTTGTATTCTCTCCAGGATTCACTAGCCAATCTTCCCTAGAGGATCGGTCGCATTATTGAATAGAGTCATATGCTAGAGCAGCTTTGCTGTTTGTTGTTGTCAACGGTAGCCTCTTGGTCTCTACACTCTACAGAAAGCTACCGTATTTCCGGGAGGGTGATTGCTTTGTCCCGAATTGCATTCTCGTTCTGACAGATATGCTCACAAAACACGCAGTTTCTATTCGTCCAAGCATCGAATCGGCATTGACGTCACATTTAAGCCAATGCGATGTGACGTATTACCACTAACAAGACGTACCATCCACTGGGATATGATACCTTTTTCCAAATTCCGACACATCTGCAGTCTTTCTGCAATCCCTGCAAATCTCAAGCACAGCGTGTAAATTTTACTGACATAAATCTTGAGTAGTATTAATTTTGAATGTCAAAAAATGGTGAAAAAAGTTTCTAGAAAAGTCGAAAATGAAAAATATGATGATGCTTACGTTAATAAATTCAAGGTAGCTGTAGGTCAGGGAAAAATTTGGAAGAGGGAATTGATACACTGTCACTGTTGGTAACTATTTTTCTCCAATCATAATTTTGTCACTTTTTTCAGATAAAGTCAGTGTAGCGACTTTTTAAAGTAAAAACATCGCTTTAGTCGAAGAAATTTAATATTTTAGGGTATTTTTGAAACTCTTAGGGAAATTTTAGCAGGTTTCAAATTCTTAATGGATTTAAAAAGATTTGGAGCGATTTCCAAGGACTTTAATGATTAAAGGGATTCTAAGCAATTTTCATAGGGATTTCAAGAATTTCCAACAATGTAGGATGATATAAAACGAATTTATAAAATCTATAAGTTTGAGGATATTTTAATTAAAAAGTTAAAGTGATTTATAGTGATTTAAAATATGTCAAGATATTTTAATAAAATGTCAAAGAATTTATTAACAAGAATTAAGGGACTCATTAAGGTGTGTTTTAGTAGGGTGTATTTTAGAAAATTCCAAAGAATTTGAAGAGCATTAAAAAGGTTTAAGGGATTTTAAATATTTTAGGGTATTTTCAACACTGCCAAGAAATTTTAAAGAGCATTCCAAAGTTTTCCTGGACATCAAAATTTGCTAAGGGATTTCCAAGGATTTGAATAATTTAAAGGATTTATAAAAAATGTTAATAGTGTTTTAAAAAAATTCCATAAAGGTTCGAAAGATATGAAACGATTTCATAGGATCTTTTCTAAGATATTTTCTCAGATTTCTGAGGATTTCAATGATTTCAAAGGATGACAATCTCAAAATATTTTAATAAAGTTTCAAAGAATTTACTGATATTAGCAAATGCAAATTTATTTTTTTAAATTGAAAAAATATTTTTCAAAAATTCTCAAGGTACTTTATTCAATTTTCCAGGATTTCAGGAAATATGAGATTTCACAGCAATTTACGATTGTAATCGATTTGTAATCGATTTTAATTCGTTCGGAATTCACCCTGAAGTTTCATTGTTGTATCTTGAATTTTTTTAAATCCTATTGAATTCTCTTATATTGTTCGAAATTCATTTCAAGCTTACTGAATTCAATAAATTTATTCGTATTTTGATTAGTTTTTAATATACTTGAGTGTTTTTTAATTCAACTTACATTTTTATTAGTTCCATTAAAGTGTTCTCATTCGCCAGAAATTCCTGTAAATTCGCTCCAGTCTTACGGAAATAAACGGATTTTTTTATGTTTTTGATTTATCAAAATTATTTGAATTATTTTGAATTCTAATGGATTCATGCTGAATTTGTTCAAACAACCACCTCAAATTCCTTTGATTTTTTTTAATTTAAAAGAACCCTAATCAGATTATTAATGCATATTTGTCACTTTTAGTCACTTTTTGGATTAGAAATTTGTCACTGTCTGTCACTTTTTCGATATAAATAATTTTATCCGGAATTTCGTTTGCAAAGCTTTAGATTTTATAAAAATTTGGAAGTTCATCTTAAATTCTTCAAAATACCTTGCAAATATATTAGATTTTTTAAATATTTGAAACCTGAAATTAGATTTCTATTTTTTTAATACGTCCTAAAAAGTCTGAGAAAATTAGGTCATTTATCCCCCAAAGTACGCAGGCAATAGCTCGCATCGAATATCAGAAGAACAGCGAAGAGCGCTGCAGAGCTGTGGAAAAATCAGAGAGGAAAAACGAGACTATCACTCGAGATGAAAGTAGTGTTAGGGATGAAAAAGCATCTGGATTCGTTTTCGGGCCGAAAGTGGGATGTGGATGGCAAGAAGTTACTCGACAGGAAGGAAGAAGAAAAACAAAAAAGGTAGTGCGAAAGTGGTGCCGAGCAAAGAGTAATTCAATGCATGCTAAAGACTTTCCTCTTTGGTCGCTACGTGCTTAAAGCGCTCTTTTATATTCTAAATTTTTTTTATATTTTCCTTTTTTCCTTTTACTTTTCACTTTCCTTCATCTGGAACACTTTCCCCCAATTTTTACTGCACCATGTACGAGGGTAAATTTATTCCGCTCCTTGATGTCAGTTTGAGAGAATTACTGGTGTTTGAAATTTTCGCACCGGCTTGCTGAACCCTTCTTAGTTCTAAGACAAGACAGCTAAACAACTTGAAGTTTTGCTGTTTCGCACAGCCGTGCACATTTACCTTTAGGCAAAGTACCAGGTGGGGTTCTGATAGGAAAGTTTACGACGCCACGAATTTAAAAGTTCTGTGTCTGCATATTTTAAGTCGTTCTTTTTTTAGAATTTGGAATTCGAAAAAGGATTGATCGTATCAATGTGAAAGTTAGTCTGTAAAACCTAAAATTCAGGTAAATGTCGGGCAATACATTTTATTTGCATAAGTCAAGGGATTTCTATAATATGTATTCGGAATAAGTTTAAAGGATAATAAATTTTATATTTTAATAATTATTTTTTGAAATTATTTTAATTTGCTCATAACACAAAAAAAACAAAAGTGAATTTTTGTTGCGGGTAACTTTTAAGTAGATAAGGTTGAATTTTTTGCTTCGAAACAAAACAAGGTTCAATAGAGTTGACATGGTTACGATTTTCCATGCAGAGGGTAACCTAAAAATCAGGGAAATGTCAGGCAATAAATTTTCTTTTCATAAGTCAAAAGATTTCTGTAATATGTACTTGGAATAAGTTTTAAAAATAATAAATTTTATATTTTAATAATTATTTTTTTAAATTATTTTAATTTGCTTATAACACAAAAAAACCAGAAGTGAATTTTTGTTGCGGGTAACTTTTAAGTACATAAGGTTGAATTTTTTGCTTCGAAACTAAACAAGGTTGAAGAGAGTTGACATGGTTACGATTTTCCATGTAGAGGGTAAACTAAAAATGAGGAAAATGTCAGGCAATAAATTTTCAGTTCATAAGTCAAAGGATTTCTATAATATGTACTTAGAATAAGTTTTAAGTATAATAAATTTTATATTTTAATAATTAGTTTTTTAAATTATTTTAATTTGCTCATAACACAAGAAAACAGAAGTAAATTTTTGTTGCGGGTAACTTTTAAGTAGATAAGGTTGATTTTTTTTGCATCTAAACAAAACAAGAGTTGACATGGTTACCATTTTCCATGTAGAGGGTAAACCTTAGCAGATGAAGGTAATGTTTGTTGCAGGTAAAGATCATTCTGAAATCGCTCCTCGTTTTATGTCAATTTTGTAGGATATAAAACTCTAAAAAGAAGATATACTGGGATGACCACAAGTCAGGAAAAACGTTAAAATCAGGGAAAAGTGAATTTTATTTCTCAGGGAAAATTCAGGGATTTTGATTTTTTTTTGCGAAAGTCAGAGAATTTCTATAAGAGGCACTTAAAATATCTGTCAAGGATTGTGTTTATAGAAGATTCTAGCTGAACTGTGAAGTAGGTGGAAATTTAGATGAAAACTGGAAGTTTTTCGGATTTTGGTAGAATTTTCATTTTTGTTTAGTTTAGAATTTACCCAGAGAAAATTCAGGGATTTACTATTTTTTTAAAAGTCAGGGTATTTTTATAAGAGGCATTTAAAATTACTGTGAAGGATAATAAATTTAAAAAAATTTTAATTTTAATCTGAAATTGTGTTATTCCGTTTATAAAAGATTCGATGTATGTCATTTTTCAGATTTGGGTAGAAAAAGAATCTTTTTGGATAGAAAACTCATACTTTTAGATTTAAGATTCATCTTTTATTGAATTTTATTTTTCATATTTTTTCAGGTTGAAATTTTATCTTTTTTTGTTAAAAATTCAAATATTTTCTAAAAGATTGGTCTTTTAGGCTTAAGAATTCAAATATTTGATTGAAAATGTAACTGTTTTTACTTGCAGTTAAATCTTTTTTGTTTGTCAATTCGATAACTTAGATGAAGATCATCATTGTTTGTTGAAAAGTCAATTATTTTTCGAAAATTCAACTGTTTTTTGAAATTTTAATTATTTTGCTGGAAAGGCAAGTATTTTCTAAAAAAGTGATTTTTTCTTAAATTAAAAATTCACCTGCGTTTCATTGAATATCCGTCTTTTCATATCGAAAAGGTAACTGGATATAAAATTTATCTATTGATAGAGAATTTATATTTTCTGGTTGAAAATTAATTTTTTTGTTTTCAAAATTCAACTGTCTTATAAAATATTTGTCTTTTTGGCTTAAAAATGGTTCTTATTAAATTATTCGTTGAAAGTTGATCTTTTTTGTTTTAGAATGCAACTATTTTCCAAATAAAATCGCCTTCTGGCTTCAAAGTTAAAAAATTTTTGATGCATTTTTTTCTTTCTTGATCAAAAAATATTTATTTGTAGAAAATTCAAAATTTTAGATAAAATTTGAACTAATATATTGAAAATTAGTCTTTTTGGTAGAAAATTAATCTCCGTCGTTGCAACTTCGTTTTTTTAAAGTTAATCTCCTTGGATAAAAACTCCATATTTTTTGGTTGTAGTATATAATATTACATTTGTTATTAAAAATTCATTTTGGTAAATAAAAAATTCCTTCAAACTTAAACTATTTTTTTGAAAATAAAACTATTTTTGGGTTAAGTTGAATTTTTCTTAAATCGATAAATTGTTGATTATTCAAGCATACGGTTGAAGAGTTATCTTTTTTAGTCCAAAATTAAATTTGTTAAATTTGGTTTAAAATGCAACTTTTTTGGTATGAATTTAATCCTTTTTGTTTGAAAATTCGGCCATTTTGTTCTAAAATTTATCTACGCAGGTTGAGAATTCAAAAATTTTGTTAAATGTTTAATTATTTTGTTTAAAATTTTTAATTATATTGTTGAAAATTTACCTTTATAATAAATTGGTCCAGGAAAAAGCAGGGAATTTTGATAATGACGTTTTTCTGCCAGTTAATAAAATGTCATTAACTATTCGAAATTAAATTATTTTTTGTTTATGTTATTCATTTGATACTTTCATTCCGTTTGATTGTTATCTTTTATTTTAGAATCCGGCTTCAAGTTCAAAATATCTGAAAAAGAAAAACTTAAACGAAAATTATTGCACGATTTTAATCAATTTTTTTACAAATTCTTCTGTTTCTTTTATTGCATTTTTATTTTTATTACATTTTTTAGTGGGGCATTCCTGTTAAAAGAATTTCATTAAATTCACCCAGTTTGAACTTCGAGTTTTATATGCAATTTTGTCTCCTTTATTGCGCCTAGTACTAGATTTGTGTAAGTATTATGTCTCTGTAATATAAAATCTCGTCATTTTATTACAACATTAAAAGAGCAGAAAGACCTTTATCGATCTGCAATATGAATCCTTTCATAAAAAGCGATAGCAAATTATATAATGCGATAGAATATTTCAAAGAAGCGAGGTAGGCACTAAGTGCCAGTCATCCTATAAATGCAAAATGAATCTTTGATGTATTCATATAATGATGCATATATTATTTCATCTAGAACTTTGTCACAGGAAAAAAACTTGCATTGAAAAGGCTTCTTTATAAAATTGTGAAAAACGTTTATATCCAATATTTTCGTGACTGGTAAGCCCGTGAAAAGTCAGCTGCTGTAAAGTACTTTTGTATCTCGTATACGTGAAAATCTCACAAGTGGATGAGCAAGGATTCATTCAGCTGTATTTTTTCCAATCCCCCGTATTTCGTTAATTTCTATATTACCCGCAGAACTGTAAAAAAATAAATGTAAAATTTCTCATACGATTTGTATTATTGTAGCGTTTCAAAATTATTCTATAAGACATTTTCCTATATTGTGGGTCGTTTCAAAATTTGAATTTTGGATTTTTTCATAGTATTCTGGATAAATGAAATCAAAATATCAAGTGAAAATTAATAGTTGAGGCAAACATTATAGGCCTTTTAAGAAAACGCAATTCATCGTTGAAGCTTTTTTCCGCATCTCACATCGTTTGGCTCAGAAACTCCTTTTTCACATTATTTTCGAAAAATAAAACCGAAATCAAAAATTCTATTGAAAAATAGTTTTGAGAAATTTTATAGGAATTGTCTTTTTTCATCTATATCTCGTCCTTTGGCGTAAAGAGTCAAAGGATGCTGGTAAGCGAACTCGTTCTTTCTTTTACGACGTAAAAAAGTATGTCAAAGCTGGATTTGATCCGTCAGTTTCTTCAGGATTTATCGTTTTTACAGACGGACAGATGTGCAGACACCATCGTCAAAATTGTTATATTAAATATTATTTTTTGACGTTGAAAATTCAACACGAAATGATTCTGGGTTGAATATTTCACGTTTTTAAGATAAAAATGCATCCATTTATTTGAAAATGTCTTCTTCCTTGGTTTAAAGTTTAACTATTTTGTTGAAAGTTCATATTTTTTTACTGAATTTAATTGTTTTCTTTTTATCTAGAATTAAAACCTTCTAATGGAAATATCAACTTTACATTTTTCATGGAAAATGCTTATTTTTTGGTCTAGAAATGAACTGCTTGGTTAAAGGTTGAAACAGTTTGTTCAGAAATAATTTTTTTTTGAAGTCTGATTATTTTAATTGAAAAATCGTTTGTATTTTTTAGTTTGAAATTAATTTCTTCATCTATATAACTTTAGTTAAAGATTAATTTATATAGTTCCAAGTTGAACTTTTTTGTAGAAAATTAATCTTTTTGAATTGAAAATGTCTGCTCTTGGGAAAAGTTGAACTATTTTATTAAAAATTAAAATCCCTTTCAGTTCTAGTACCTACTATTACATTATTCGTTGAAAATTCAATTAAATTTATTTTAAATTCGTCTATTTGGTCATGCAATTCTTTTCTTTGGTTGAAAATATGTTCTTTTTTATTGAAAATTAATTTTTCTTTACTGAAAATTTAACTAATCTAGTTTAACATTGAAGGTTTTAGTTAATATTTTATCTCTTTGGTTAAAAGTTTCACTATTTGTGGAAAATTTATTTTAAACAATTAAAAATCTAACTTTTTCATTTTTTGTTGAAAATGGATGTTTCTTAGTTGAAAAGTCGTCTTTCAGGTTTAAATCTAACCGTTTTAGTTTGAAGTATCCTTTTTATGAAACAATGCTACTTTTTGATTAAAAATTAACTTTTTGATTGAAAATTCATATTTTTGGTCTAGAAATAAACTACTTGGTTAAAGGTTGAAACAGTTTGTTCAGAAATAATTTTTTGTTGCAGTCTGATTATTTTAGTTTGAAAAATCGTTTGTTTTTTTTAGTTAAAAATTAATTTTTTTATCTCAAAATTTAGCTATATAATTAGCTATATAGTTCCAAGCTGAACTTTTTGTTGAAAATTAATCTTTTTGAATTGGAAATGTCTGCTCTTGGGAAAAGTTGAACTATATTATTGAAAATTAAAATCCCTTTCAATTCTAGTATCTACTATTGGATTATTCGTTGAAAATTCAATTAAATTTATTTTAAATTCGTCTATTTGGTCATGCAATTCTTTTCTTTGGTTGAAAATATGTTCTTTTTTATTGAAAATTAATTTTTCTTTACTGAAAATTTAACTTATCTAGTTTAACATTGAAGGTTTTAGTTAATATTTTATCTCTTTGGTTAAAAGTTTCACTATTTTGTGGAAACTTTATTTTAAACAATTAAAAATCTAACTTTCATTTTTTCTTGAAAATGGATCTTTCTTAGTTGAAAAGTCGTGTTTCAGGTTTAAATCTAACCGTTTTAGTTTGAATTATCCTTTTTCTGAAACAATGCTACTTTTTGATTAAAGTTCACATTTTTGGGTTGAAAATTCAACTGCTGTACAGAAAATGATGTCCAGGAAGTTGGCAACGCCGACTTGAAATTTTCAAAAAATGAAAATTGTGCTGAATTGTGCTAGGTTTGTGCTGGTTTGTGCCGTAAATGATTTTTTGAAAA
>JAAAKG020132510.1:0-14484 GCA_010014905.2 Druon quercuslanigerum
TTTTTGTTTTTTTTTATCACTCTGTTTTTTTGTTAAAAAAAATATTTTTCTTAGTTAATTTTTTTTTTGTTGGGGGGGGGGGGGGGTTTAAAATGCATCAGTTTCGTGGAAAATTAATTTTTCTCGGAAAACTCATATTTATTGTTTGAACATAAAATTTTTGTACAGAAAATGGTTCTTCGGCTTAAAGGTTCAACAATTTCGGGAAACTTTTATTTCTTTCACGAATAAGAAATTTTTATTTGTTGAAAGTTCGTATTTAAGGTTTTAAATATTTTCTGTATAAATTTAATTTTTTTTTAAATATAAGCTGTGACACTGTTTTAGGTTGGGAATTTATCTTTGTAGATTAAAAATTCATCTACGATGTATAAAGTTTAAACTGTTAATTTTTTTTTACTTTAAGCTGTTAATTGTTTTAACTGTTAATTTTTATAATAGAAAATAGATTTTTTTGTTTAAAATAAAATTATAAATTTGAAATTTTCAAACATAATGCTAGTTTGTGAATGTTAATTATCCAGATAAATAAAAAATTAATAAAGGGAAAATTAGGAAATTTTGAAAATAATTGAATAATAACTAATGCATAATTAATTGAATAACTGGCAAATATGTGCCAGAAGACAAATATTATCTCATTTTAACTTTCTTAAAAATGAAAACTAATAAAATTTCACATCGAACTGCCATAGCCAATTTTCAAGTTTTGTTTTATTTTTTAATTTTTTTAATAACAACAATTAACAACAAAATCGGTTAAATTTTAAAGTATCCGTTATTCAATCCAAAATACCTATAAAACTGAAAGCAACTATAAAAAAAAGAATTCCTATAGCAATGCAAAAAAGTTAACAACGTAAGAACAAAAAGAGTTTCTTAGTTGAAATAATAAAAGTAAATAAATCGTTTGTTATTTTAAAATTATTTTTTATGAATACATATCCCTGTTAGATATTTTTGATAAAATAAATAAAGTTTTATCTATAGAATTGATTTGCATAAACTGTCTTAATTAACAAATGCATTATTTTTCTATTTTTCAGCATTTAAACTACATTTTTTTGTGATCAACTGTTGATTACACATTTAAAAATTTTTTTTTTTGATAAGTGGATAACGATCAACAGTTTTCATTTCTATTTACAATTTAGCAAACAAATTTTTTTTGGTTAATGCATTTGTAAACTAATTTTTTTCAAATTAAGTTTGTTTAAGCAAATATCAAATGTTATCAATTTATAGAAAAAAATTGCTAAATACCTGGATATTAATTCGGTGAAAAAGCGGTATTTTATTGATAAATACATCAATTGAAAAAAATTTGAACAAATATCGTTTACAATAATAAATTGTATAATGTCGTCAAGATTTTTTTTAAAAATTAAGAAGTTAGTGATTTACAATTAATTACATCGAACAAATCAAGTTTATACCTCGAGAAATAGCTACATAGTGCTTTTGTTAATTAAAGTAGCTTAAACAATTTAAATGTTTTATTCTTTGACCAAATGTGATGCTTATGTTTTATTTCTAAAAAATGTATGAACGATGTCACACACTTTACAAATTTTTACTTGTAACACCTGGAAAATAATGCGTGTGTTTCTAAAAATATTCTTCTTTCGATATCTCTAGTAGCTTCAGAGGAGAAGAACCTGCCCATCAATCGGAGGTTATGTGGTTCGATTCCCAGTGGAGTGAAGAAGATTTTTTTCTGGCATAAATGCATTATTTTTCTAGTGTTCTGCAAGTCTATCTTTTTAAAAGAATCTGAATTATCATCAGAAAATAACAGAAATTCTTTATTTTCTTTCAGACTAGATAGAGCTATGAGTTAAAAAAAATTTAATAAATTTTCTTCTGAAAAAAGATCGTCTCCATCTAGTCTGCTAAGGCGTTTAGAATTCCAGATATTCTCTAATGACAATAAAGATTCTTTAAAAATTTTGACTTGTAACACCTGACAAAATAATGCGTTTATTTCTAAAAAGAGATTCTTCTTTCGATCTCTTTAGTAGCTTCATGGAAAATCAACAAACCGGCAATCAGAAGTTCTGTGGTTGATTTCCCAGCGGAGCGAAGGATATCTTTTTTCAAAAATACACGCATTATTTTTCCAGGCGTTACAAGTCAATTTTTTCAAAGAATCTGTATCATTATCAGAGGACAACAGAAATTCTTGAATTTTTTCGAGAAGAGATTGAGCTATAAATTAAAAAAATTAAAAACAAAAAAAAAATCTGAAAAAAGATCTTCTCCATCTAGTTTGAGAAGACGCTAAAAAATTTTCTTATTTCCAGATGATAATACAAATTCTTTGAAAAATTTGACTTTCAATACATGGGCTTTTACTTTGAAAAAAGATTCTTCTGTTGATCTTTCTAGTAGTTTAATAGTAGCTTAATGTGGAAGCACTCGATCAGAAATGGGAGTTTCTGTGGTTCGGTTCTCAGCAGATCAAAATAAAACTTTTACTCAGAAACACGTACATTATGTTTCTAGGGGTTACGAGTCTAATTTTTTAAAGAATCAATGATATCAGCAGAGAACAGCGGAAATTCTTCACATGTTTCAGACTCGATGAAGCTATGAATTTAAAAAAGTGCGAAATAATTTTTTTCCGAAAAAAGATCTACTCCATCTAGTTTTAAAAGATGCTAAGAATACCTGTTATTTCCTGATGATTATACAGATTCTCTGGAAAAATTGACTTTTAAAACTTAGAAAATAATGCGTGTATTTATAGAAAAAGATTCTTCTTTCGATCTTTCTAGTAGCTTAATGGAAAATTAACCAATCGGCAATCAGAAGTTCTGTGGCTTATTTTCCAGCGATGCGAAGGATATCTTTTTTTAAAAATACACGGAATATTTTGCCAGGCGTTACAAGTCAAATTTTTAAAAAAATCTGTATTATCATAAGAGAACAACATACGCTAAGAATTTCTCTTAGTTCCTGATAATAATACAAATTCTTTGAAAAATTTAACTCGCAGCACCTGGCAAAATAATGCTTGTATGTCTAAAAAAATATTCTTCTATCGAGCTCTCTAGTAGCTTAAGGGAAAAAACACGCGACCAGCAATCGGAAATTTTGTGTTTACCTTCTCAGCGGAGCGAAAAAGATCCTTTTTTAGACAAAAAAAAAACACAATTAAAGAAAACTTTAATTCATAGCTCCATCTAGTCTGAAAAGCCTGTAGTATGAGTATGTCCTTCTAAAAATCAATCTTCTATTTCTTCTGGCAGAAGTTAGTATACAGACCAAACGCAACCCCACTGAACTGCGTCTGGGTCTTTGTCTATTTTCTTGAAAGAAATTCTTAACTTGTTTTCAGACAAGATAGAACTATGAATTTTAAAAAAAATTCAATAAATTTTTTCTGAAAAAAGATCGTCTCCATCTTAGGCAGAAAAGATGCTAAGGATTTCTGTTATTTCCTGATAATAATACAGAATCTTTAAAAAAATCTGATTTGCAACATCTGGAAAATTAATGCATTTCTTTATAAAAGAATATTCTTCTATCGATCTCTCGATTAGCTTAAGGGATGAATCACACGGCCAGCATTTGTAAATTCTGCATAATTGAAGACAACTTTAATTAATAGCTCCATATAGTCTGAAAAGACTCCAGTGTAAGTATGTCGTTTAAAACAATCAATCTTTTCTTTCTTCTCACAGAATTTAGTATACAGACCAAACGCAGCCCTACTGAACTGCGCCTGGGTCTTTCCCCATTTTCTTAAAAGAAATCCTCAACTTCTTTTCAGGCAAGATAACACTATAAATTTTTAAAAAATTTTAATAATTTTTTCCTGAAAATAATACAGATTCCTTGAAAAATTTGACTTGCAACACCTGACAAAAAATGCATGTATTTGTAAACAAAAATTCTTCTATCGATCTATCTAGTAGCTTAAGGGATAAAGCACGCGACCAGCAATCGGGAATTATGTGGCTAGATAGAAGAAGATCCTTTTTCATGAGAAATAATCGTGATTAAAAAAAACTTTAATTCATAGCCCTATCTAGTCTAAAAAGACTATAGTATGAGTACGTGTCTCACAAAAATCAATCTTCTCTTTCTTCTTGCAGAATTTAGTATATAGACCAAACGCAACCCTACTGAACTGCGCCTAAGTCCTTGCCTAATTTCTTCTTCTTCTCGTCACCGCCAATTCAAAAAAATTCAGTTTACAAGTTATCAAACACGATTCTTTTAATGAAGCGCATCAATCGTGCATGATTCATGGAAAATTTGACCCAATCAAAGCCACAGTTGTCTTCCAGTCGACATTAGGAAAAAAAAATTGCAAATAAATACCAATCCTACAAAAAGTTCAATAAATATTTTTTAGACGCATATCAAATCAAAGTTTGCGGGTAATAATTCACTATCAAAATGTGATGGCTGACTAGAAACAACCTATTGTTGTACAAAATAAAGAACCGCTTTTTCCCTCTAAGTATTGTTTCGAGTTTGCTTATCCGTTCATGATTGTGAGATATGTTGAAAAAGCGACACGTGTTATCAATAAAACGAAAAACTATAAACAAAATTATGTATACTTCAAAATAAATAATGAGATCTTCATCACTCAATATAATAATAATTTACTCCAAAGTTAAACTTTTTGATTTTTAACCACTGATATTTGAAATTAATTATTTTAAGTTTAAAATTCTTCTTTTTAGGCCAAAAATGTATTTTGTCTGTGAAGAAACTTTTTTGTTAAAAATTCAACTATTTTGTTGGATATGTGAGCTAAGTTGATATCACTGACATTTTTTTTTTAATAGGAGGGAAAACCTTGCATAGGCACCCAGACCAGCAATCGTCTATCTCAGCAGTTAAACCACTCAGATAGACGATTCTTGGTATAGGTCGTGTCAGATTCTTACTGACTGAAACCCCCCCTTTCGCCAACCCATGTTCCCGGAATCCGCTTTCGCTTTACTTCAGGAACATGGGGATAAGGCCAATAAACCGTGCATCGGTTTCCAAATTACTTGCTAGCATGGACTTCTAACTTTTTGGCAGTTGGACATCCCTTCAAAGGTACGCGTCGTCCTCGGCAGAAGAGACAGATGTCTGTACTAGGGCTCGCCGGCCTTCGACCCCATTGGGAAATCTCTTATCATGTCCACTTGGATTTCGTCGTTTGCAGTTATTTGAACCTCCGGCCAGGGGTACGCGTTGTCCTCGGCAGAAGAGGCTAATGCCTCCCCTAGGGCTCGCCGGTCTTCGACCCTGATTGGAGATCACTAGTCCTGCAAACAAAACAATTATCGCTTGTTACAAATTTACTGCATAACCATCATTGCTGCTCAATGCGCAGCATCTCCTGTTCCTCTTTCTTTTGTTCTCAAAGAACCACTTCAACGTACGATGCCACAGCATCTTAGTTTTTTTGAAAGCTCAGCATCAACGAAACTGTGTTCTCCGGTGATAGCACTACTCTGAGGAGAACCTCCAGTGAATGCTTCTTATTCACCCACCTGCTACATTCATAGAACATGTACTCTGCACTGTCAACCTCCTCGGGACAGTAGTCGCCTGATTCCCTCTCCTTTCTATTTCGCTTATTAGGATAATGGTTAAAGTGCCCATGTCCGGTGAGGAATTAAGTAAGGTAGAAGTTCACCTCACCATGTTTCCTCCCAAACTACGGGGACACCGAGCCTATAAGTCGTGCAGTCCATCTACCCCTACTGTCTGTGTTCCAGTGTTCCTGCCATTTCGCTAGTGTACGGGCTCTCTCCTTAGCTCTGATATTTAATCGATCTTTTTCCATTTGGCTGCGCTCGTCGATAATCGTCCTTTCCTTGGCTACAAGAAAAATGGGAATTACTCCCGCCACAACCAATTTTTCCGGCGCTGACACTGTGCAATACGCACTAGATATTCGCATAGCACAGCGTCGCTGGACGAAGACTATTTTGTTACGATATTTTTTTACCACCAAGGCATCAGCCCATATCTCTGCACCGTAGAGGAGAATTGAGTGAGCCACACTTATCAGAATCTTCCTCTTGCTGGCTCTAGGACCTCTGAGATTAGGCATCAGCCTAGAAAGCTTAGCTACTGTTACGCTTGCTTTATCTGATGCATTCTGGATCTGTGGCCAGTGAGTGAGCTTCTTATCAACAGTTTTACCTAAATATCAGACAGTTTTGGAGGCTAAAACCGACTCACCCGTAATCTGAAACCTCAGCATATCTTCAATGTGCCTCTGCCGTGTAAGGACTACAACCTCCGTCTTGTCTACAGCCACAGAGAGCCCATTATCTTTCATCCAGTTGTTGATGACAAAGGTGACATGCGCTACTCTACTCTGGGCCTACTCTGCGTTCCTAGCTAACATCATGGCAGCAAGGTCATCCGCAAAGCCAATCAATTTAGCCCATTCAGGAAGCCCAATCTCCAAAACCCCGTTATAGAGCACATTCCAGAGGTCTGGTCATACAAAAGACACCTGTCGTCCAAGTAATCACTGATCACCCTCCGAAGAACCGCCGGCACCCTGAAACGATGCTCAAGAGCATCCAGGATGTCAACCCACCTCGCTGAGTTAAAGGCGTTCTTCACATCTAGGGTGACCAGCACACATACATTCCTTGAACGATGGTTACCCAACCATGCCTTTTGAGTCATTTTGATGATTTCCGCTATTGCTACAATTATGGAGTGGTTTGTGCGGAACCCATGCTGGTGCTCTGACAGTCCACCTGATTCCTCTATAGCAATCCGTAGCCGAGTCCGAATAAGTTTTTCAAAAATCTTGCCTGCGTTGTCTGGGCAGTCTCTGCATCTTCCATCTCTTCGCAAATATGCCAGCAAGTAGACATGCATTATACATGTTGAGCAGCACAAATGAATTCTCATATCCAATAACTTTCAGTATCTCCGAGGGAATGCCATCTGGACCTGGCGCCTTTCTGTTGCACATGGAGGACAACACACTGCAGAGTTCGGAGATAGTAAATAATTGAATTTCAGCTGCCACCACCGGGATCGGGATATACACTCTCTTCAGATGTACTGGAAAGAGAGCACCTACAATGCCTTCCATTGTCATGGGATCCCTTGGTTGTTCTGGAGCCCGGAATCCAAGGCTGCGAGTAACAATTTTGTACCCGCGACCCCAGAAGTCCTTATCTGCCTCATCAAGCAGCGAAACCCATCCTTGCCTTTTGCTATTCTTAATGGCTCGATTTAGGATCTTCTTGGCTTCAAGGTAATTAACCTCCGCCTCACGATCCTCAGCGCGACCCCTCTTACGCTGGGCCTTCCTACGCTTTATCAGAGCTACTCTGCGAAGATCAGCAATATTGTCATTCCAACAGTAGTTCACATCTGAATGGCGTTGACTTGACCTTCTAGGCATTGACCTTTCACAAGATTTTTTGACTAAGCACATAGTCCGCTCAACAATATTTTCTGCTAGTTTTCTAGTAATCTTATTAGGGCTCACAGCCTCCATAGTGAGGCCACCCGCACTGGCTAGCGTTTCAAGATCACTGACATGCCGTACGTGCCGAGGCTGCGCAGTCTTTTTACGGCCGAGAATAAGTTTTGCAATAACTCGTCTACTCATCGGCTTCCACTGGCTATTGCAAACTCACACGCGGCCGTGAAAAGACTGTTTTGCTTTTTACAGTTTATTATCTTTTTAGTTTTTCATAGAAAATTTAATTTATTTGATAGAAAGTGAATTTATCAAAAATATATTGATTGAAATGCTATCAATAAATATTAGTTCCTCGTTAAAAAAAATTTTGTTTTAAAAATTATCTCCGACCACTGAGAGTTTTTCTCATTAAAAATTGTTGGGAAACATAAAGATATACATTCATATTTTTGTATTTGGTCTCTATTAGAACACTTTGCATTTAAGCGAAATAACTTGAAAAGTGGAAAAAAGGGAAAGGCTTCAATCGGAATAGCGGAAAAGAGGATGTTTGATGAAAATCGAAAAAAGAACAATAATTTTAAAAAGCGGCCATTACAGGGCCATATTTTTATCTTCGGGAAACGTACTAAACGTTACCGAAAGTAAACATGAATTTTTGCGCTCCTCCTTAGAATGATAACGCATTTTATAAACCGTGACTTATTAGCTTTAACTAATATTTTAAGTTGAAAACATAATTTAATTGATAAATAATTTATTATAAATTCTTTTCTGTTTGCTGTTATAGAACTAGTAGACAAAAAATAATTTAAATTAAATAATTTAATGCATTCTATCCGCCAAAAAAAAAAAACATTTAAAAATACAAAACATTAGAATATTTGAATAATTATTCTAAAAATTATAAGGAATTGCGCCGGAATTCTACTGGAAGGGGTTTCAAAGAAATTAATCTTGTGTCTCAGTAGCTTATTGGTTAGGAGTATGAGACCAGCAATCTAAAAGAACTGAATTCGGATCTCAGCGGACTAAAGTGCAATTTTTTCTCAATCCAGAAATAGAAATTAATATTCCAAGAAACAATAATTTTAGAAAATTAAACAAAAAATAATTTTAATCAAATTTTGTAATAAAATTTCTCTGGTAAAAAACCCTCAAAAAGTACTGGATGATTTTTCTTCTATAATGTGTTGGCGCTTTGATTAGGCTTCGTGGGGAACACAAACATAATATTGTAAAATAGGGTGGTCCAAATTTGTGTCTAGAATTTTTATGCATATCGCCTAGAATTTTTTTCAAATCCAGAAAAAATAAAGTGATTTTTTCTTTTTAAAATGAATTATATTAAGTAGTGGTGCCGCCCCCTGAAGTTTAATACGTATTTCCCATAAGAAACAATGACGGTTTTTACAAATTTTATTCAGAATAATAAATTGAAGTTAAAAATCAAAATTTCGCACTAATTATCATTTTTTTATGTTTTTAAACTGAAAATTGTTTCTAATATTTAAACTAGTACTTTATACTGATAATAATTATTATTATTATTTTTAGCAATTTTCTCTTAGAAGAGAGTTAGAAAGTCACGGGGTTTTCAAAAGTCTTTCCTTTTTGTCTCATATTTAATTACACTAAAGTAATATTAAAATTATTAAACAATTTATTATTAATATTTTTAATAATTTATGCTTCAAAAAAAGCTAGAAGATTGCAGTTTTCTCGAAAATTTCCCACTATTACCATTGTTTAATTTTTACGATTAATTGAAGAGAATGTGATTAACTTTAAAATTAAATTTTTTAAAGAATTACTATTATTAAGTTAAATTAAATATTAACTTACTCCGAGTAAATTGGACACAAAGTGGACAGTTTTAAAAAAAAAACCGCTATTATCTCTATACTAAAAAAACTTGCGGAAACAATAATTAATTGTTTAAAAAAATTATAAAATCATTTAGTTATCAGATGCAAGTAGTATTTAATACACAAGAAACAAATTGCATTTAAAGAATCAAAAAAAAATAAATAGCGGCAAAAACTTTTGAAAAATAGTTTTTCACTTATCGGTTTTTTTAAACCTATAAAACCTTCTTATGATGCAAATATTTAAAAAGTAACATTTTCTCAGTATTCTAAGGTTTATTTTAAAGACAATTTTTTAGTTTTAACTCATTTCACCGAATTCTGATGATTGTCAATAAAATTTACGAAAAAGTTTTTTTTTTCCTTATGGGAAATACGTAATAGAATTTAAGCTACCTCAAAATATACAAAAAAATCAAGATTTTCAAATACCACCCAAAATTTATTAAATTCATTTCAGTTTTTTTAATTTTCTAAATATATTCCACATATCATAACCGAAAATAATATGTAGCAATGATAATAAATTGATAGGACAAAATATCACGATTGTATAAATTGCAAATCCAGTTTTCACAAATTACGTAATTATCATTTGTATCCTTGAATCTGACTTATGAAGCATAAACTCAATAATATATGACCGTCAGCCTTAAAGACATTTTTCAAAGACAATTCTTATCAAATATTTTCTACGTCAGTTTTTCCTCTTCTTGGCAAAGATAAAGATGTTTTTCACTCTGGTCTTATTTGCAGCGGTTATTCTTAATTATTTTGGTAAATATAATATTATTATACATTTATAATTATTTTATAATCATTAATTATAAATTATTTAAATTATTTTCGGAAACACATTCATTGTTGACCCCGCATAAAAAATTAAGGTCATTCATTGTAAGGATAAATTTGTTTATAAAATTTTTTAAAATTATAAATGGAAAATTTTTAAACTGTAAATTTGTTTATTAAAAATTGTTTAATTAATGAATAAGTGTTGACAATTGGCAAATTGTCTCAGCAAAGAGTCATCAGGAACACAACCCTAGTTCATTCCGTAAACAAAAATTGAACCTAATAATTGAAAAGTCGTCAAACTGCGAATTTGTTTATAAAAATTGTTTTACTAATAAATTATTGGAGGGATTTTCCGAAGCATTATAGCAATGAGCCATCGAAAAGACATCCGTACTCGATTATTTAAACAAAAATTGAGTGCATTTATTTGAAGATCCCCATAATGTCAATTTGTTTATAAAAATTGTTTGAATAATGAATAGTTGTTGCTAATTTGCAAAGTATTACAGTAAAGAGTCATAGTAAAGACATATCTAGTTAATTTAGTTAATAAAGATTGAGCCCATTCATTGAAATAACGCCAAAATGTCAAATTGTTTATAACAATTGTGTAAACAATTACAAAAAAGAATCTATTCTTAATTAATCGTGATCGAACACTGATTTCCCCACATTTTTATACAAAATCTATTAATTTTAATTAGATAAACATTACCAATCCCAGAAAATGTATTTTCTTCAGTAATTTTTTTATAACAAAATTAACATTTTTTTAATTATTCTTTTAACTTAAAATTATTTTTAGATCGTTGTAACAATTTCTTTTGATCTTCTTTGATCCAGCGGAATGTTTTGAAATAAATGGCACTAAGATAAAGTTAAGCACTTTTTTTGTAACAATTGTACTTACGATTTTAAGTGATACAAGTAGATCAACCCCCCTCCGCATAATTTATTAACTAAAAAAAAATTGTATTCGAAAAGCTCAGGTTTCGAAAAAATTTAAAAAGAAGCAGTTTTTATTAATTTTTTGTAGAATGAAGCTTATTTATCTCCTAATGAATATTTAAAGAATAATTGTCTCTCAATAACTTTTATTTCAACATGTTACATTCCTTGAATTGTACCCGGAAAGTGCCACAAAAAAGACAAAATATCATTTTATTTAAAATTATTGTTAAAGACGGCATTTTAAATAATTTTTTAAGCCTGAATTATTTATATTTGATAAGTTTTAAGCTATCAAGTACTTTTTTTACTAAGCTTGGATTATTTAGAGAATTTTTATTTGTTTAAAAATATTTTTACCTGTAATTCCGGACAAATTATTCTATTCAGCGCTAAATAATACAGCCGATAAATTTTAAAGATGAAATTTCTTGCTTAACATATTAGGTAATTATTTGAACAATTTTAATTTATTTAATTAATTTTTCGTCTTTAAATCGTAAAATGCTTTTTTTTAATTAATGATAAAACTAAGGACTGTTAACAGAAATATTTAAGCAGCATTTATTTAAACAATTAAGGTTGAGGACTATGAATGTTAAAAGTAGTATTTTTTGTAAAAAGACTGCTTCCGAATATTTAAACAATTATTACTCTTTGATTTTTTAATTAGAAGAATTGATAAATTCAATAAAATAGTAGGTTTTTAATATTATACAGAGAGACAATTTTTTAAACAAACCAAGACTGGTTAATTAATTGTAAAATATTTTCCACATGAAATATCACTCTCAGCAGTTTTTAATTGCGTCATAGATGCTAGATAGTAGTATCTTTCCAAGATTTATGATGAAAATAAATTTTTAATCCAAGGAGATTTTTAAGTTAAAATTAAAATTTATGAGGTGTAATATATTCCTTTAAAATTTCCTAAGAGGTCTCCAAATAGCAGAACAAAAATTAATAAAAAGTGTGTCTCTTTTCCATTTTATTAATGCCGAATTTTAGCTTTTAAAACTCAATGTTAATTTCAAAAACTCGTTCGTTGGAGATTATTTTGACCGATGCAGAAAAATAGGCAATTTATTCTTCCGAAAATCGAAAATATCAGGTATGGGGGCGTGTGGGGGGGGGGGGGGTTGTCGATCACTCAAATTCGAAAATTGAATTTTTGAATCACCCTAATGTCAATTTTACTATTAAGTTGCGTGAATAATTTTTTAAGTGCTTCAGTTATTAAAGAAAAAGCAATAAGTTGTAAACTGTAAAAATAACTATCGCTTCTTAAAAGGTTTTTTTTTTTTTTATTTAAGTAACAACTGCTAATATTAGAATTGTTAGAAATTATTTAAACGTTAAAATACTAACAGGTTTATGCTTCGAGTATTTGAAAAAATACTGTAATTTATTTCTGCCTTCTCATTAGTTTCCGCAAAAATGGTATTTTCGTAATCACTCTTCTGGCACGTATTTTAATTACAAAAGTTCATTAGGGCCATACTTTTTAATTTAAGAAAGACACTTCGTGTAAATAAACAAAAACAAACAACCTCAGGCTCTGCTTGCTAAAAAAATTTAATTTTTTTGTCAGCATCTGTTTTTCAACCCTTATTTAGAGAGATCAACGAATTTCCCAGATCATTAAAAATTTTCTAAACTACTAAATAAATGCTCGAATTTAAAACTATTCTGTAGTTTATTTCTGCCATAGACTTTTGTATCTGTTTCTACAATTTTTTTTCACAATTACCCTTCAGTACGTATATTCTAAAAAAACTTATCAAGGTGCTTAATTTTAGGTTAAAAAAGCCTTTTTGTGGAAATCAAAAAACACAAAGAGCCTGAGGATCTGTTTACGAAAAATATTGATTTTCTTTCTGCACACGTTATAGGCTTTAATATCCCGTAAAATTATTATACAAAGGACGCTGATCCGGGCCGGCCTCATAATGTCTTAGGATTCGTTTTTCTACCCTTAAGATCAAAAAATTTCTCGAATCACTTAAAATTTCCTAAACTCGGTCATAATTACCCCTCGCGCTTCACGTTCGGATATTTATTCTTTGCATTTGAAATGCTTGAATCAAACTTTATCAATAAGATCTCTTTTAGATAGCAGTATTAGTACGCGTCTTTATATTTTGAACTTTCTAGTTAAATAATTCTAGTTAAATATTAAGTTTCTTAAAGCTCTGTAGGCTTTAAGGTACACATCCTCATTATGACACTCGCCCTGCGCGCTCGATTTTTGAAACACATTTTTAAATGTTTATTTTCTGAACCACCTTGAAATAAATAAAAAATTTCTCTCCTTTTTTCAGACATTTTTCTCTATCTCGCTTTTTAATACTTAGGATAGGATTTTGGTTTTTATATTATTTTGTATGGATAAAGCAAAATTTCCTACAAGTCTTCTTTTAGATTTTTTACGTGTCTGCAGCCTTTTCGTGTAATAGTGGAATTTCCGATTTTCTGCATAGCACTTTTGATAAATAAAAACAAAATTATCATTTTTATACTTCCTTAATCATAAATGATGAGAATTTAATAATTTATTAAAAAATTGTATCTCTTCCTTCGGTGAATAATTTTTTTCTATCAATTTGTTTTCATTGCTATCGTTTTATGAAAAAGTGATTAATCATAAATGTGTAGCTCACTTTCTGTGATAGAAATTTTGTTAAATACTTGTTAATTGTAGCTTCTCTTGTTTTTCCAACAAATTTTATTTCTTTTATTTTCAATATTATTTTCCACGAATAATACATAAAGTACGCTTCCTAAAAAGAAGTTATTATTAACGAGTTTTTACATCTTTTTTGACATTACAATTTTGTTCAATTCATATTTTTTGTGTACTGCATTCTTTGGCTAAAAATTTTGATTTTTAATTGATTTTTAAAATTTTGAAAGGGCTATAACTTTGAGTATAACTCCAAGAACTTTCTTTTTATCTAAAAAAAGCATTAGCATACAGTATTTGTCTCTCTATGCACTATGAATAGCCGTAGATAAAAATTGTAAATATAAAAAAAAATTTCACAAAATTTTGAAAATGCTCCAACTTTTTGAGTTTTTAACCAAAATGGCTGGTTAAACAACTCGCCCTTTCTTGTAGGACCTGAAAAAAGTGTACCAAAGGTCGATGATAATATAAAAAATTTACCAGGGCGCTCATTTAAAAAAAAAAACAAAAAACAAAGTCATTTCATGTAAATCAACAAAACCCAAAAGGCTTTAGTCTCTGCTTATAAAAACTATTGAATTTGTGCTTCACGAGTTATATGCTTCAAAATCCCGTAAAATCACTATCAAAAGGACGCCGCACATTGGGGACAGAATGTTCAAAACCACCTACAGGTCGCAAATCTTAACTAAATCAAACAAAATTGGGCTCAAAATGTTTGTAATTGAATTACAAAGAGACTCACGAAGCCAAATTTTTAAAAATAA
>JAAAKG020132512.1:0-14484 GCA_010014905.2 Druon quercuslanigerum
GGCTCAGGGATCGAACCCCGGACCTCTGAGGTGAAGTCCGAGCGTCTAACCACTGAGCCACCGAGGCTCTTAATTTAGTTTTTAATCAAGAAAGATAAATTTTCAATAAAAAAACCTTATTTTTTTTACCATAAAATATGAATTTTTAAGCCAAAAGGACGAATTTGCAAGAAAATAGTTCAATAACAACCAAAAAGAATGAATTTTCAAACAAAAAATATGACTTTTCTAACAGGGAACATACATTTTTTCATAAAATATGAATTTTTAACCAAATATTTGAGTTTTTAACCAAATTGTTGCATTTTTGTTGAAAAAACAAATTTTTACAAGCAAAAAATAAATTGTTAACAAAATAGTTGAAATTTCAACCATTACAAAAAAAAGAAATTTTTAATAAAAATTTACAATTTTAACAGAACAATTAAATGATTAATGAAAATTTAACATTTGTGGTAAAGATGAAACTATTTATTTAAAAATTTAACTATTTTGTTACAAGTTCGTTTTATTATGTTTAAAAATAAATTTTTATATCTCAAAACATAGCTCTGCCAGTTTTAGTTTAAAATATTTTCTTTTATGCAGGAAAATTATTCGTCTTAGTGGAAAATTTACCGTTTTGTTAAAAAATTCAACTATTTCTTTAAAAGCTCAACTATTTGGTCGTAAGTAATTTTTGTTAACAATTTCTATTCTCGGATTAAAAATTCAACTTTTTTGTATAAAATGATGGATTTCTGGCTTGAAAATTAAAAAAATTTGTTAAAAAATTTATCTGTTTTGATATGAAATTAATCTTATTTTAGTCAGAAATTTATTTATTTGGTTGTGGAAAACCGATTAGATGAATCAAATGACCAAAAATGAGCCGGCTTCCTCGAAATTTTTTTACTTTAATGCCAAATTTTTCTTATTTACGTTAAAAACTAATTTTTTAGAAAAACAAACTACATCAGTCATGATGAAATTACTGGCCCGCAGCAGTTCGGCTTCCTGCGTCAGTTCGGCTTCCTGCGGCAGTTCGGCTTCCTGCGGCAGTTCGGCTTCCGGCGGCAGTTCACTGTCCGCGGCAGAGGATGCCGCCTTTACTGCGACAGCCGAATTTATCTGTTTTGTTAAAAATCCAAAAAACATTTAAATTTGCAACCAAATAATTTAATTTTCAACCAAAAAGATGCATTTTCAACAAAATAAATCAATTTTTAAATAATAGTTAAATTTTAATTCAAAACTTTTAGTTTTCTACTAGAATATATAATTTTTCAACAGAATAAACCCATTTTTTGCCAAAAAGTTGAAATTTTAAATAATAAGATGGATTTTCTGCTAAAAAGACAATTTTGAACAAATTACATTAATATTTGCTTAAATTGATTGTCACTTAACTACGATGTTAGTTTACATTAAACCTTAATAATTTTTAGTTTACGTGTTTCTGTTTCTAAAAATTGTCAACTAAATAGTTGAATTCCTAGACTAAAAAAAATCTATATTTTGTTAACGTTCTCTACACAAAAGTTGAATATTGTACCAAGTAGTTGGATTTTTTAAAAATAAATATTCAACTAAAAAAATATAAATATATATTGAAAATTGAATTAAATTATTTAATTAAAAATGTGACTATTTTTTTTACTTGATCTATTTTATTAATCCTCTTATTTGTCTAAAATTCCGTTTTATTTAAATTCGTCCTTTTTTATTAAAAATTTATCCTTTTAGTTATAAATTCAGCTTTTTGATTAAAAATTTAACTAATTTATTAAAAATCCAATCATTCTTTAATATTTATCTTTTTGATGTAGAATTGATCGTTGTCATTAAAAAATTTTCTTTCTGGTTTAAAATTAATTTGTTTTGCGGTTAAAAAGTTATCTTTATTGATTAAAAATCCATCTTTTTTGTTAAAAATTGAACTATTTTCTTAAAGTCACTTTTTTTTAAAATTTATGACACTATTTACACTATTTTTTTATATCTGAAGTGAGTCCGAGTGCTGCGAATTTATCTAAATAAAAATATTTCTCATTCATTCAAGGCTGCTGAGGTAGAATTAATAGCGCTAACAATGAAAGCTCGCTCTTGATTCTTTTTAAGCGACGCTTCTGTGCCTTGACCTTGTTTTATTTGCATACAAAAAGGAAAAAAAGTACGAATAAAAAAAAGAGTACTATTGTTTTTAAACGGATGGTTCCGTTGGTGTCTCGACAATGAAGCTTTATGAATGAAATATCGATTGTCCGCTAGCCTATAGCAGTTTGCTTGTGATAGTTTTTGAATAAATGCAGCGGCGACACACTCTCGGCAATATTTGGGAAATATTATAATATATCATCACATTTTATTATATTATTATTTTTTTTTATAAATTATCAGTTTTAATTCCTTCTTGCTGATTTCATTAGGCAAGAAAATAAAACGATAGCTGCTTCATGAAGCAGTAAGAACAAATGTTAAGGAGACGTCTATAAATTATTTCAGAGCTGCTGAATTTACTGCGCGCGGCAGCTCGCCTTACTGCGGCACCTTGCCTTACTGCGCCAGATCGCCTTACTGCGGAAGATCGCCTTACTGCGATAACTTGTCTTACTGCGACAGCTTACTTTACTGCGTCAGCACACCTTACTGCGGCAGCTAGCCTTATTGCGACAGCTTGCTTTACTACGGCAGCGCACCTTACTGGGGCAGCTTGTCTTACTGCGGCAGCTAATCGTACTGCGATAGCTAGCTTTACTGCGGCAGCGCTTCTTACTGCGGCAGCTTCTCTTATTGCGACAGCTTGCCTTACTGCGGCAGACTGTCTTACTGCGACAACTTGCTTTACTGCGTCAGCGCACCTTACTGAGGCATCTTGTCTTACTGCGACAGCTTGCCTTACTGCGGCAGCTAGCCTTACTCCGGCAGCTTTCCTTATTGCGGCAGCTTGTCTTACTGCGACAACTTTCTTTACTGCGTCAGCGCACCTTACTGGGGCATCTCGTCTTATTGCGACAGCTTGTTTTACTGCGGCAGCTAGCCTTACTCCGGCAGCTTGTCTTACTGCGACAACTTTCTTTACTGCGTCAGCGCACCTTACGGCGGTAGCTTGCCTTACTCCGGCAGCTTTCCTTATTGCGGCAGCTTGTCTTACTGCGACAACTTTCTTTACTGCGTCAGCGCACCTTACGTCGGTAGCTTGCCTTACTGCGGCACCTTGCCTCACTGGGGCAGCTCGCCTTACTGCGGCAGCTCTCAAAAATGATGAATTTTCAACAAATAAGATTAATTCTCCACACAAATCGACTAACAATGAACAAAAAAGATAAATTTTGCTACTAAATAGTTGAATTTTCAACTTACAGAGAAACAATTTTTAACCAAAGATGCCGTAGCTACATTTTCAGATCAACAAAATTAATAAATACATTATTTATTTTTCAACCAATAAGTATAATTTTTTTCACAAAGTATTTAAAATAATTAAAAAATAGTTAATTATTCTAAAAAATTGTAGAATATTTACGCTAAAAATACGAATTTTCTATAATACAGCTGAACTTGCGACCCGAAAATATGAATTTTCAACAAAGAAGTTAATTTACGAGCAAATAGTACTATTTTCAACTAAAATGATGAACCTTAAAAAAAAAATATATGTTTTATAAAGCTGTGCAATTTTCAACCAACTAGTAAAAATTTTAATCAAATACGATAGATGTTCAATGAAGTACATTAATGGTCAATTTAAAAAAAAATGAATTTTTTAATAAATAGTTTAATTTCTAACAAAAAGATTAATTTAATAAACTTTTCCAAAAGCATGATGATCAATTTTTAACCAAATTAGTAAATTTTCAAGCCAAAAGGACGTTTTTTCTATTAAATAGTTGAATTTTTAATCCGAAAGTATTAATTTGTATAAAAATGTTAATTTACGATTAATTAGTTGATTTTTGATCTAAATTGATCATTCTTATACTTCTTTAATATCGACGAATTTTCAAAAAAGAAAAAAATGAATTATTTACAAAATATTTAATTACGATAAAAAATAAAAAATAAACAATTTTGTGAATTATAATTTATAATTTAAAACAAAATTAGAATTTTTAACAAAAAAGTTTGATTTTTTAACCAAGAGGAATAATTTTGAACCAAAACAAATTAAATATGACTAAATAGTTGAATTTTTAAATAAATAGTTTAATCTTTAATAAGAAAGTTAATTTAAACTAAGTAGTAGGATTCGCAACCAAAAAAACAAAATTTAACCAAAAAAATGGATTATCAAATAAATGGTTCAATTTAAAAAAAAAGTTTATTTGTGACAAATTAAACAAATTTTGAATTAAAATGATGAAAACTCGAAAAAAACAAACAATTTTTACAAAGTAGTTAAAATTTAAACTAAGTAGTAGAATTTTTAACAAAAAATGAATTTTCAGCTAAAGAGTATAATTTTTAATCAAGAAATATAAATTTTTAAACAACTTAATTTTTTAACAAAAATAATTAATCTTTCACCAAGATGATTAATTTTTTACTAAAGAAGAAGAATTCCAAACAAAAAAGTTGAAACAAAAAATAGTCGAATTTTCTAGTTCTAAAGGAATTTATTGAATTCACTTTGATGAATTCAACTATTTTGTTGAAAAAGTATCTTTTTTAATTGAAAATTTAACTATGTAGTTTAAAAATGTTTTTTTTGGTTTCAAGATTCATTGGATTCGTTCAATGTTGAATTCTTTTGTTGAAAATTCATTTCTTTGCATCGAAATATAAATTATTTGATGAAAATTCTCTTTTTTAAATAATTTTTTTAACAGAAAATGTAAATAACATAGTTTGAATGAAAATTGATATTTTAAATTGAAAATTAATTTATTCTAGTTCAAAATTCTACTTGTTGATTGAAAATTCATTTTTCCTCATTTGAAATTAACAGTTTCGTTCAAAATTAAAATATTTTTTGACAGTTATTATCTTATTTAAAAATTCATCCCATTATATGACAAATTGGCTAAACTTGTTCAACACTTATTTTTTGTGAAACTTAATTTTTTCATTTAAAATGTTTGTTGTCCTTTTTTTTCCTTTTTGTTGCAAATTAATTTTTTCTAATCGAAAATTTAACTGCTTGGGTTATACTTGATTTGAAATATAACTTTTCGATTTTTAGTTTAAAATTTATGTTTTAAATTAGTATTTTTGGGCATAAAAGTAAGCTTTTTGATTAAAATTTCCCATTTTCTGTACAAAAATGCAACTGTGTGGTTGAAAATGAAATTTTATATTCAAAATTCATATTTTCGCGTTGAAAATTCAACTATTTTACAGAAAATTCCCCTTTGGGATAAAAATTCAACAATTTGGAAAATATATTTTTTTTCTTGATTAAAAGGTCTTTATTTGTTGAAAATTTTCCTTGTAGTTGTAAAATTAAGATTCTGAATTAAAAATTTTAAAAATTCTTCTCTGTGGCTAAAAATTGAGGAATTTTGTTAAAAATTATTCTTTTACTGAAGATTCAACTTTTTCATTTTCGGTTAGAATATTATTTTCTTAGTCAAAAATTCAAGTATTTCTTAAAAAAATTTTTTTCTGTTGAATTAGCAATTATTGTTTTTTTTTTTGAGAGAGTTCAGCTTTTGGTTAAAAGTTTGATTTTTTGCGTTGCAAATTCAACTATTGTGTGAAAAATTAATTATTTTGTTAAAGTTTAAAGTTTTTTTTTAAATTACTTCCCTTTTGCAAAAATTAAATTTTTGTGGTTAAAAGAAGTAAACGTTTAAATTTTCATTTAAAATTGTTTTAACTGTTTTACAAATCAGCAAAAAAGAAAAATTCTTGAGAAAAAAATCAGGGTAAATGTCCAAAAAAGTTTCCATACCTAGTAATCTATTTTCAAACTTGTTATCCACTCTCTCCCACACTGTTCTCTTATTTATCTACCGACTATTTATTTATCTAGAATCAGCTGAATTATCCACTGTTTACTTTCCCGAAGCCTCTATTTTCTAGTATCTAGATCTAGAATTCTAGATCCACCCAACTGCCTGTGACCTCTCTCCCCAGTCGCAAGTCGCAATAGCTCGCTTTCACAAACATTCGGGAATGTACCCCTGAATAATTTAGAAAGCCAACGTTCTGTTTTTCTTCTGTACCGCACGCCACTATCAATGACAGAAATTCCTGCAAGTGCGACCATGCATGTGTGACCATGCATGTGTGACCATGCATGTGCGACCATGCATGTGCGACCAGCGATTCACCTACACAGGGCCAACCGGTCAAGTGCGACCCCCCTCCCCCCACCCCAGTGCAAGTGGCATTCACGGTGTGGTGCGACCACCGTTCCGGCTCACCTATGAATCCCTGTCCTATGGTCTATAGTCTATGCTCACCATTGGATTCATACCGCGCATTAGCCCATTATCCACTCTGCCACACAGCCCCGCCGAGCGGACACACACGTCGGAACATAACACACGTCGCGATGACTATTCAGAGGCACGACAGGGGTGCGTAGTTGGATGGGGGTGGGACTGGGGGTGGTATAAATTATACCCTTCGATCGATTTACTGTCAGAAGACCCTCCACTGCGTTTACGAGGACGGGGAGAGTTCTAGTGTGGGTGAGGCTCCTATTGCCTTCAGGCGAATTTGCGTGATGGAGGGGGGGGAGGGAGTTTGGGGGATGCCAATTCGGGTGACCCGGCAGTCCTAGGTTAACCTTTCCCAGCACGCATAAACAATGCAGTAGTAGTTCGATATGTTCCCGTTCGCCTTTTTAGATTGCTGATAACGGCAGGAAAAAATTAAGTTTCCAGCCTTCTGGAGTCAATTATCCGGGGTGTACTATCTACCACCCGATGAATTATTCAGGATTGAGAAAGGGAATCGCAGTATTCGGGAAATTATTCACTATGACTGTATCTTACAGGGGCCGTCCGTAAATTACCAAATGTGGGTTATTTTTTCACCCCCACCCCCCCATGCACATCCACCCGCACACTGATGTGTGACCGTGTGGAGAACCATGAAGGCAATTAAGATTATTTTTTACGAAAATAGAGAGATAAATACCACAAAAAAGGAATTTTTAAACCAAAACAACGAATCTTTTATAGAGCAGTTGAATTTTCAAGAAAATTTTCCAACTGACGAAATAGTTGAATCTTTAACAAAATAATTACGTTTTAAGAAAATAGTTTAATTTTGTACAAAATGGTCAAATTTTCAAATAAAAAAAGTTTTAATTCAAAATGAAGAAATATAAACAAAAAAATTCTATTTTCAATTGGAAAAGATAATTTTAATAAAATAGTTAAATATTTAACAAAATAAGTAAATTTAAAAAAAAATAGTTGAACTCTTAACCAAGTGTTCAAATTTTAAACCAAAAAAAGTTTAAATTCAAAATTACGGAAATTGAAAAAAACAGTTGTATTTTCGACCAGAATAAATAAATTTAACAAAATAGTTAAATAATAAACAAAATCATTTTATTTTTAAGAAAATAGTTTAATTTTCCACCAAATGGTAAAATTTTGAAATAAAAAAAAGTTTAAATGCAAAATGAAGAAATATGAACAAAACAGTTCCATTTTCTACTAAAAAATATAAATTTAATAAAATAGTTAAATATTTAACAAAATAAGTAAATTTTAAAGAAAATAGTTGACTTCTCAACCAAGCGTTTAAATTTAACACCAAAAAAAGTTTAAATTCAAAATTATGGAAATTGAACAAAACAGTTGTATTTTCGACCAGAATAAATAAATTTAACAAAATAGTTAAATAATAAACAAAATCATTTTATTTTTAAGAAAATAGTTTAATTTTTTACCAAATGGTTAAAATTTTCAATCAAAAAATGTTTAAATTCAAAATGACGAAATATGAAAAAACAGTTCCATTTTTCACTAAAAAATATAAATTTAATAAAATAGTTAAATATTTAATAAAATAAGCAAATTTTAAAGAAAATAGTTGACTTCTCAACCAATCGTTCAAATTTTAAACCAAAAAAAGTTTAAATTCAAAATTATGGAAATTGAACAAAACAGTTGTATTTTCGACCAGAATAAATAAATTTAACAAAATAGTTAAATAATAAACAAAATCATTTTATTTTTAAGAAAATAGTTTAATTTTCTACCAAATGGTCAAATTTTTAAATAAAAATGATTAAATACAAAATGACGAAATATGAAAAAAACAGTTCCATTTTCCAATAAAAAATATAAATTTAATAAAATAGTTAAATATTTAACAAAATAAGTAAATTTGAAAGAAAATAGTTGAATTCTCAACCAAGTGTTCAGATTTTAAAGCAAAAAAAGTTTAAATTCAAAATTACGGAATTTCAATAATACAGGTGTATTTTCGACCAGAATAAATAAATTTAACAAAATAGTTAAATAATAAACAAAATTATTGCATTTTTAAAATAGCCAATATATTTTCCCGAATATAAAAGAATTTAAAAAAAAAGATTAAACTTTAATCAAAACCTGTGGCATTTTTTAACAAATAGATGAATTTAAAAATCCAAAAAGAATATTTTTTTTAAAAAAACAGTTTAATTTTCAACTTTTATCCAATAAATGTTCAACCAAAAACAATTTTTTACCAAAAAGTTTAAGTTCCAAATAAATACTTGAATTTTTATTAAATTAGTTAAATTTTTTAACAAAAAGTTAAATTTCAATCCAAAAATATAAATTTTTCACAAATAATTAAAAAATTGAATTTTCAGTTTGAAAAATTTGACCAAAAAGGGAGAGTTTGTAAAAAAATATTACAATCCTCAACCAAGAATATGAATTTTCAAGAAAAGATTAATTTTTTATTTCAGATGCAGAAGTTTTTGCCTAATCAGTAATTTTTATAAATCCATTTTTTAAATAATAAAAGATTTTACCAAAGAGATATTTAAATAAAAAATAAATTTTCAACCAAAAAGATTGATTTTACACCAAAAAGATTAATGTTCTACCAAAAAATCCGAATTTTCGAAAAACAAGATAAATTTTCTATTTAAGTTTAAGAATTTTGTTGACCAAACATTAATTTCTAAACATTTATTTTTAAAATTGAGAAAGATTTAACCAAAGAGGCAATTTATTAAAAAAAACTAAATTTTTAAGCAAAATATTAAATTTTCTATCAAAAAAGATTCATTTTACACCATGTAGAATAATTTTCTACCGATAATCCCAATTTAAAATAAAATAAATAAATTTATTATAAAATTTGTGTATTTTTAATTTTAAAAACACGAATTTTCTACAGAACAGTTGAATTTTTTACAAAAGAAGACAAATTTTTAACTGAAAATATCAATTTTAGACCCTAAATTTCTGCCAAACGAAAAAAAAAATTTAATAAAATATTAAAATTTTCATGCATAGAAATTAATTTTTAACTAAATTAATGAATCTTCAAGAAAATCAGATTAATTTTCAACTGAAAAGATTAAGTTTTTAACAAAAAAGGGGAAATTTCAATTTATAAAGAAGAAATTTTAAATCTAAAATGGTGAAACTACATTTATTGACAAAAAAAAATGTTAACTAAAAAAAAATAATTGATAATCTCGTTTCTAACAATGTGGTTTAATTTTAAAAGTAATATATAATAACATAATTTTATACCAACTAGTTTAATATTTAGACTAAAAAATGAATTTTCTACAAAACAGTTGAATTTTCAAACCAAAAAATATAAATTTTGAACTAAAAAGTTAACGTTCTACCAAACTGATAAATTTTTAACAAAATAAATTTTCAACCACAAATGATGAATTTTCAAACAAAAAATTCCATTTTTATTTAAAAAAATGAAATTTCTACTAAAACTGATGAATTTTTTAATAAAAAGATAAATTTTCACAAATTAGTTGCATTCTCTGTTAAAAAATATTTCAGTTAAATTTTCAGAATCAAAATGTGATTTTTTAACAAAAAATAAGTTTCTACAAAAAAAGTAATATTCAATCCAAAAAGATAAATTTTTTCAACTAAAATAGTTGAATTTTTATCCAGAAAATATTTCAGTTCTCTTCTCAACATCAAAATACTAAATATAAGAAAAAAGTAAATTTTCTGCGAATAAGTTAAATTTTTAACAAAACAGAAGAATTTTTAACCAAAAGTATGACTTTTCAAGAAAATTGTTGAATTTTCAAATAAACCCTTGCATTTTTATCTAAGAGAGATGTAACCAGAAATTAAATATTTTTTGTAACAAAAAAAAATTAACATAAAATACGATCTTTTTTTGTATTTTTTTCTTTAGTTTTCAATTTTCAATTTTCAATTTTTAATTCAATGCAATATGTCACAATTAAAAAATTTCTAGTTAAAAACTTGCAAAAATTAATTATTTGAAATTGAAAAATATTTCTCAGACAATTTGAGCAATGATTAATAATTATAAATAAAGTTATAAAGATAAAATGATTTGAAATTAAGCAGTGAAAAATTTTATGTTTTAAAATTAAAATTGAAAAAAATATAATTAACTAACTTTGATAGCTTAGAAATTGAATAAAATTTTTAGTTTCGAATATTTTTTTGAATATTTTGCAGGTGCATTTTAAAAAGAAAATATTTTTAAAAACTAAACATTCTAAAACAGATAAGTTAAAAAAATTTTAATCGCCTTTTAACAACAAAATAAGGATTTTAAACAATCAGTTATTTTTCCTGCTAAAGAGTCCAATTTTTAATCAATAAGTATGAGTTTCAAGTAAGATTTTTTAATTTTCAATCCAGCAAATGTCTTTTTCTCCAAGAAAATTGAAAATTGTGCTAAAACAGGTGAATTTATAAATCAAAAAGAATTTTTTTTTTTTAAAGTTGAGTTTTCATACAGAAAGATTTTAATTGACTTTTCAACCCAAAAAATACGAATTTTAAAAAAAAGTTTATTTTCTAGGAAATAGAAATTTTTTTCTAGGCAATATTTCCAATAAAAAATAAAATTTATAAATTAATAAAAAACAATTTTCAGAAAAACTTGGTCGCAAAAGTTGAATTAAATTTTTTTTTTTAATTTTAAATTTTCATTCAAAGAAGAATCCCGTTTACGTTTCAACAAAAAAAAAATAATTTTAAACAATAAGTTACTTTCCCTGCTAAATAGTCCAATTTTTAACCAAAAAGTATTAGTTTTAAACAAGATTTTTAAATTTTACATCCAGTAGATGCCTTTTTCACCAAGAAAATTGAAAATTCTGCTAAAAATCAAAAATAAAAATGTTTGAAAAAGAATTGAGTTTTCATCCAAAAAGATTTTAATTGACTTTTCAATAAAAAATTACGGATTTTAAAGAAAAAGTTCACTTTCTAGGAAATAGTTAAATTTTGAATAAAATAGTTGCATTTTTATCGAAGAAAGATGCAATATTTCTACTAAAAAATTAAATTTATAAATAAAAAAACAATTTTCAGAAAAACCTGGGCACAAAAAGTTTATTTAAATTTTTTTTAATTAAAAATTTTAATTCAAAGAAGAATCATGTTTACGTTTCAACTACAAAATAAGAATTTTAAACAATAAGTTACTTTTTCTCCTAAAAAGTACCAATTTTAACGAAAAAGTTTAAAACAAGATTTTTAAATTTTAAATCCAGCAGATGTCTTTTTCTCCAAAAAAATTTAAAATTGTGCTAAAACAGGTGAACTTCTAAATGAAAAAAAATTTTTTTAAAAAGAGTTTAATTTTCATCCAAAAAGATTTTTATTGAATTTTAAACCCAAAAATACGAATTTTAAAGAAAAAGTAAATCTTCCATAAAATAGTAGAATTTTGAACAAAAGCGTTGCAATTTTATCATAGAAAGCTGCAATATTTCTACCAAAAAATATAAAGTTTAGATAAATAAAAAAAAAACAATCTTCAGAAAATTTTTTTCACAAAAAGTCGAAATTATTTTTTTTTTAAATTTAATTTAAATTAAATAAATTAATATGAAATAAATTTAAATTTTAAACAAGATTTTTAAATTTTAAATCCAGCAGATCCCTTTTTTCCAAGAAAATTTAAAATTCTGCTAAAACAGGTGAATTTCTAAATTACAAAAATTTTTATTGAATTTTCAACTCAAAAATACGAATTTTAAAGAAAAAGTAAATTTCCCAGAAAATAGTTAAATTTTGAACAAAAGAGTTGCATTTTTATCCTAGAAAGCTGCAATATTTATGCTCAAAAATAATAAGTTTAAATAAATAAAAAAAAAACAATTGTCAGAAAATCTTGGTCACAAAAAGTTGAATTAAATTTTTTTTAAATTTTGAATTTTCATTCAAAGAAGAATCCCGTTTACTTTTGAAGAAAAAAATGATAATTTAAGAAATAAGTTACTTTTCCTGCTAAATAGTCCAATTTTTAATGAAAAAGTATGAGTTTTAAATAAGATTTTTAAATTTTAAATCCAGCAGATGCTTTTTTCCAAGAAAATTGAAAATTCTGCTAAAACAGGTGAATTTCTAAATGAAAAAGAGAAATTTTTAAAAAAGAGTTTAATTTTCATCAAAAAAGATTTTTATTGACTTTTAAACACAAAAATAGGAATTTTAAAGAAAAAGTAAATTTTCCAGAAAATAGTTGAATTTTGAACAAAAAAGTTTCATTTTTATCCGAGAAAGCTGCAATATTTCTACTAAAAATATAAATTTTCAAATATGAATTAAATTTTTTTTAATTTTAAATTTTCATTCAAAGAAGAATCCCGTCTACGTTTCAACAAAAAAATAAGAATTTTAAAGAAAAAGTTACTTTTTCTGCTGAATAGTCCAATTTTTAATCAAAAAGTATGAGTTTTAAACAAGATTTTTAAATTTTAAATCCAGCAGATGCTTGGTCACAAAAAGTTGAATTAATTTTTATTTTAAATTTTCATTCAAAGAAGAATTCTCTTTAAGTTTCAACAAAAAATATAAATTTTAAACAAAAAGTCATTTTCCTACGGAATTGTTTAATTAAAAAAAAACAGTAGAATTTTCAAGCAAAAAATATGTCTTTTAAACAGAATAGTTATTTTTTAACCAAACAGTTGGATTTTCGTCCAAGAAAGATGTAAGCAGAAATTACATCTTTCTTGTAACAAAAAAAAAAAATTTAAATAAAATACGATCTTGTTTTGTATTTTTTTCTTTAGTTTTTAATTTTCAATGCAATATGTCACAATTAAAAAATTTCTAGTTGAAAACTTGTAAAAATTAATTATTTGAAATTGAAAAATATTTTATCAGACAATTTGAGCAATGATTAATAATTCTAAATAAAGTTATAAAGATAAAATGATTTAAAATTAAGTAGTAAAAAATTTTATTTTTTAAAATCAAAATTGAAAAAAATATAATTAACTAACTTTGACAAATTAAAGTTTTTAAGTTGAGTTTTCACACAAAAAGATTTTAATTGACTTTTCAACCCAACAAATACGAATTTTAAAGAAAAAATAATTTTTTCAGGAAATAGTTGAATTTTGAACAAAAAAGTTTCATTTCTATCCGAGAAAGCTGCAATATTTCTACTAAAAAATATAAAGTTTCAAATATGAATTAAATTTTTTTTTTAATTTTGAATTTTCATTTAAAGAATAATCCCGTCTACGTTTCAACAAAAAAATAATAATTTTAAATAATAATTTACTTTTCCTGCTAAATAGCTCAAATTTTAATCAAAAAGTATGAGTTTTAAATAAGATTTTTTAATTTTAAATTCAAGAGATGCCTTTTTCACCAAGAAAATTAAAAATTCTGCTAAAAATAAAAAATAAAAATGTTTGAAAAAGAATTAAGTTTTTATCAAAAAATATTTTAATTGACTTTTCAATAAAAAAATACGAATTTTAAGGAAAAAGTAAATTTTCCAGGAAACATTTGAATTTTGAACAAAAAAGTTGCATTTTTATCAAAGAAAGATGCAATATTTTCAATAAAAAATAAAAATTTATAAATAAATAAAAAAAAAATTTTCAGAAAAACTTGGTTAATTAAATTTTTTTATATTTTTATATTCTTATCCGAAGAAGAATCCCGTTTACGTTTTAACAAGAAAATAATAATTTTAAACAATAAGTTACTTTTCCTGCTAAATAGTCAAATTTTTAACCAAAAAGTATGAGTTTTAAACAAGATTTTTAAATTTTAAATCTAGCACATGCCTTTTTTTGCAAGAAAATTGAAAATTCTGCTAAAACAGGTGAATTTCTAAATCAAAAAAAAAAAATTTTTTTAAAAGAGTTGGATTTTCATCCAAAAAGATTTTAATTGACTTTTCGACAAAAAAATACGAATTTTAAAGAAAAAGTTTATTTTCTAGGTCACAAAAAGTCGAAATTAATTTTTTTTAATTTTAAATTTAATTTAAATAAAATAAATTAATATTAAATAAATTTTAATTTTAAACAAGATTTTTAAATTTTAAATCCAGCAGATGCCTTTTTTCCAAGAAAATTGAAAATTCTGCTAAAACAGGTGAATTTCT
>JAAAKG020132513.1:0-14483 GCA_010014905.2 Druon quercuslanigerum
AGTCCACCCGGTTAAGTTTCCATACGACGTACATGGAATAAAGTTATTTAAAAGAAATTAAAATTAAGGAACATAAATGATTTTTAACTAAGGAGTTCCGAGGTTGGCTTAACCCAACAATAAGGATTCATTACTGTGAGCTCATTTCCCCAGTAATTTTAACAGATAAGTATCCGGTTTTATGATTTTTGTGCGGGGTCTCTAAGGCCCCGTCACAGTACATAATTTGATATCATTGGTTTTGTTAAACAAATATTTAAAATTAGTATGATTACTTCTTAATATTTCACTCCTTATTCCTAAAAAATTTGAAAAGAAAATTGTACCCTTTTGGGTGTGATGAACGGGCGATAAACATAGCTAAACGTATGGATTTTTCAGACGTTTAGGCCCACTTTGTAGTTCCTTGTAACGACAAACATGAATTTTGTTTGCCTTTGCAACTTTTTTTCATTTGCACTATTCACATTAACGCGGATAGTCTTAGAAAAATTCTTTTACACGTTGGAAATTGTACTGAATTTCAAGTAGGGACAGACTGAACTCTGAAGCTTCTAAAAATTAATTTTATTGAATTGAAAAATCAAGGTTTCAACTGGAAATTGAAATCTAGTAATCTGAAGTAGTAAAAAACAAATATTTTTGTGAAAACTAATTTTTTTGCTGGAGGATTTGTCATTATAGTTGATCAGTTATATCTTTGGTTGAAGATTTATTGTATCAGCTTTATATTTATGCTTGTAATGTAAAATACTGACTTTGACTAACAATCGACAGCTGATTGTCTATTTAGTGGTTAAGAATTGAACAATTTTGGTCACAAATTTTTTTTTTTTTTTTAAGATTTACCTAGCTATAAT
This sequence comes from Druon quercuslanigerum, assembly GCA_010014905.2. Lineage (NCBI taxonomy): Eukaryota > Metazoa > Arthropoda > Insecta > Hymenoptera > Cynipidae > Druon > Druon quercuslanigerum. The sequence continues at coordinate 861 of JAAAKG020132513.1, forward strand.
TGTCCTTTTTTGTTTTTTTATTGATTCAGAATATAAAAATGTTCATGCAAGACGCGGTACCATTGATAAAGGGTTTTCTTAAATGTAATCTTGTTTTTCTAAATGCAAAAATAAAACAGTTATGGAACCTTTTGGTTTCAGCGTTTGTATTTTCTGGGACTCGCCGATAATAACAAGGGCTCTTTATATACCAGACCAGAGTTTTTGGGGATGCGCCGTTCTTTTAAAAAGGTTTTCTTGGAGATGAATGGTTCTTTCGGCTGTTTCTCTCATTTCCAACAAGTTTTTCTATATCAGTGAAAAGTTTTCCTATCTACATTAGTTTGGTGTACCACATAGGACAATTATTTTAAGTGAATCATTATAAACCTATAAGATTTTACCTGAAAAAATGTTCACGGAAGGGATTTATAAAGGGAATGATAATATATGGACTTTTTATTGTTATTCCGCAGGATTACAGGTTACTTGTAACATAGAAAGACGCTTACGGATCACAAGAAGTTTTATTTCCCGATTTCATTTCTATTCAATAAAGTAACTATGCCGCTTTCTATATTTATTTTTTACGTACGTTACTGTGGATCGCACCCACGGCTTTTGCTACAAGTGTGGCAAAGTCGGCTAGACAGCAGCTTCCTACACGAAGAATTTTCGGTGCGTGTTCTGTCAAGGAAAGTTCATGGCGATATAAATTGGTTCGAAAACAGGACTGGTGATGATGAACAAAGGATGAACGCCAACCTCTTGGCTGGTTCCAGTGAGATAAAATACTATGAAGATGGAAGAGATATAGATGGACGGTGTCATCGTAGAAGGTAAAAAAGCTCTATTCGCGTTGCACGACATTGTGTAGCAAACGAATGGAGTGGAAACCTTGGTGGATGCTACGATACAACTTATTCACCGGGCCTGCGATCAGTAAATTCCCCGCAAAAACTTGCGAAAAACCAGATACAAAAACTTCTGGTAAACTATGAAAATAGAGAAACTCCGAAGAAGATATCTGCAGAGCAGACGAAAAACAATCCGTGAATGGAAGAAGAATTAGAATGGACAAAAATCCTATATAAATGCTAAGTACCGATATATCTTTCAGTTTTTTATTTTTGAAAATTTTTATTTTCACAAGTTTCTCTGGAACAAAGCAGAGGCATGCACTTTATTGCCTTCTCTATCATCTCTTAAAATTTCAGAAGGATAGTTTATTTCTTTCAGACGCAAGTTGGGAAAGAAATTTTGCGGACCAGCTCTGGTCACGTGATTCTCTCTTTACATCGCCTTACAGAAAGAATTCATCCCGCTACAGTTAGAGACACAAAGTCTGGTTTTTCTCAACAACGCCTCTTGTGTTTGTAGGAGTGATTTTCTTTAACCTATGAACACTAGAAAGGAAAAACATCTTTCAGAGAACTCGGTGTGATGACGACCAAGGGGGCACATGGACACTACCTTACACAATTTCTCTCGGCAGATGTCTATTTTCAAAACTATTTCTACAAGGGCAAAAAGGTGCAGGGTCCGAAGTGTGTTTACGGAAAAAATAATCGAGATGACGCAGAGCAAACTTTCTTTGACTGTAAGCGGTGATCAGTGCATATACAGGATCGAAATAGAAGCGAAACGCCTTAGATCGGAGAGCGTGATATCGGATATGCTACGAAGCTAGGAGACCTGATATGAAACATCCGCCTACCTCGCAAACATTCTGCTGCAGACGGTGACTTAAGTAAACGCATCAGAGCAACATCCCTAAAATACCCACTGAATAATGCCCCACCCGGATTTTTAAGGCCCACCAGCCCGGTGCGCGTCAATGCTGTTGCGCTGATGAAGACCATGCATGCATCGTGATTAAGACATAAATTTGACTGAACCTCAATGAAAGAAACCAGCAGGAGCCTCAAAAAAAAAGGGTAAGGCGTTTGAAGAGACCGCCCAACCAACCACCCTCAACGTAGTACCTTGATCGGGAAATAAAGCAGGCACAATATAGAGGAAGGAATCCAGCAGGATCCCAGTAGGCAAGAAAATCGCACCACTTAAAGTAATATGAATGCGTTTGCGAGAGAAACTCTTCTAAGCAGAAAGAGCGGTGTTTCTTTAGTGGTTAAATCCTAGATAAACATCTTCATCATGATACATACAAAAATCCCCACACTACCCAGAAGTGCGAGTTCCTCTCACGTGTCTAGCCTCAGCTTTTCTTTTATTCCCGTATAACAGATGCTAAGTTAAGTGCTTAATTAGAGAATGATATAACTAATTTTAATTAATTAATTTTTATGTCTATACTGTTATAATAATCCCTTAAAGTACAATCAAGCTGGTCAAGATAAAAATTTTTGTCCTTACATGATAGGATTTGATTCAAGACAACATAATCTTACTAAGAAACAAATTTTCCAATACTTTTCCTCAACTTATTATGAAACTATTTTTCTAATCTCTGAGCTCATCAAAAAATAATTTTAAAAAGCAAAACATACTTATAGTTGTAATAAATTAAAATACTATAGACGGATGTCTTTTGATAGGCATCGCAGAATAAAATAAACTAAGATTTGTTTTGAAAATATGCGTTAAAAAAATTGTACAACAAGAAGATTTTAAAGTTACGAAAACCTTAATAATTAAAACAATGTTGCCTTTGTTCAAATACTTTATTTTTAGCTCTTTTGCTTTTTATTCTTATCGGTTTTATTTGTTATTCTTATCGCGAAGTGATAGGATTTTAATCATTGCTTTGAAACTTATTTTCGTAAGACGAAAATTTTGTAGCACTTCCCTTCATCTATTTTTTTAGAGGGCTGATTCATCGACGAATCATATGAAAAATAATAATACAATAACATTTGTCATGAATATATTTATTTTTAAATATTTGTTGTAATAGAATTGCAAAGAATCTTTTTCTCTGTGGAAAAAGCTTTCAATCACTAATATCTAATAATTTATTAAGCCTAGCAAGAAACGCTTAAAAAAACGTTTGGTCAATAATAAAAGTTTTTCGATTAATATTTGTTTCACGTTTCACAGTTTTTCTATAAAAAATCATCGTTTTTCTTTTTAAAAGTAACTTTAAAAATAATATTAAAATTGTCAAAAGTATAAATAAATGCACTTTCCCTAAGGACGCCATTCCCGCAAAGGTGATTAAGCTGTTCTACAGTGTTCGAGAAATGGATTTTCGCAGACTAATTAGACTGCAGCTTGGATAAACTTCCTAACAAAGAAAAGGGATTTAATTTTTCATTTCGTTCATTTAAAAAGTATTATATTAATGTTATATATAAAACAACAAATATGAAAGGATTAGTAAAGGCATTTCGCGTTACGGTTTGACAGTACATGAGCTTCTATGAATGATTTACGCAGCAAGTTTGATCAGCAGACATACGAAACTTGGAGGCTGGATTCAAGCCAAAAGAAGTTCACAGAAAAGCTTGATAAGTAGAACAACAAAACTGAACCGGTGCACATGCTCTTAAAGAAAAATAGCCGTTTATTTTTTTTATTCCAGATATCACTGAGAAAGCTATGAAGAAATATATCCTCGTATTGATTAACAAGAAATTGACGATCCCTGCAACAAAATATTTTCTGGAAGAAATGGAAAGATTTGAAAAAATAAACAAGCAAAAACCTGATCCCAATCTTGGTACAATGACGCACCTTTTAACTTAAGCATGCAATCTAGAAAAAACTGAGAAATAGAAGGGGCACTGTGTATTATAATAAATGCTTTTTGGACTGAAGCAACCAGCCAGCCTTCTTAAATATAAATGACGAAGCTCACGTAATAAAAGTTATACTATCTTATTGAGCTAGATCTAAAAACACGTTTTACGCATTATGATATAATGATGAACGAAAATTAAAAAGTACAAGGTAAAAACTAAAAACTCGAGAAATCTTACACGTCATAATGAATTTGTGGCTTGCGTAATATCAATTAAAATGTAAGACTAAAACGTAACAGTCTTATTTTCAACCTACAGTTTTCTAAATGCAGAAATCCAAGATTTGTTTCTGAGATAAAAAAACCCACATTTAGATACCTCATGTTTTTATTTTTTTGGAAAATGTCGAAACATTAGCGACTGAAATTAAAAAGCTTTGATTCCGTAATTTTATTCATATCTAGACTTTTAAAATTCAGGGATATATAAATGTTATCAATTGTAAATGTACGTTTCTTAAATGCAAACAGTAATTAATTAAAAATTAAAAATGCCCTCTGTAGATCATTTTCAAGATCCATGATGCTTTAACTAGGCGTCCATGCTCATACTTCCGGCGACCGATCTTGCATTAGTCAGAACCCCACTAAATGGTGAGAAATCAGTCAAACGGTAAAAAGAAAGATCAATTTGGATGCTAGACGAGGTGCAAGATCAAAATTAATTTTCCGCAAGTTGCACGCGGAGATTCGGGGAATGGTTAGGAGGATTGAAGTTTCAAAATGAGCAGAAGACTGAAATAGGTTGCCTCCATCCCACTATTTTCCGCCCTCGAATATCATATTCGCACTATAATATTCGTGATCAACGCTTAAAAGTACATAGCTATACAAAGTTTCGAATTTATTGGAGGTAAGCGCTTTTCGGAATTTTATCCCCTAATAATTCACTAAAAGAATCTTTGAAAGCGTCCAGGGTGGAGATTCTAGTTAAAACAACAGTTCCATGAAAGAAATTATGTCAGTTAGTATCATATCCTCCATAGTAATGCAACTAATCTATAACCAAAGATAAAACTAAAATGATTTATCTTCAAGCAAAAAAATTAGGTTTTGAAAAAATATCAATTGTCCGGTACTAAAAGTATTATCTAAAGTTAGCCGCTTTAGTTTGAACAGTGTAGATGGAAAATAGTTGAAAAAGCAATCACTCTTCATGATTGTCGTAAAAAAGAACCATAAACTGGATTTTGAGAAAAACTAGAAAATAAGTCTGAGCCTAAGCGTCCAAATAGCCCATATGTCTGTCTATGTTCATCTTCCGTTCATCATACACAAAAGGGGAAAAATACATTTACAACATTTTTAAGAATACATAGTAAAAGCTCAAGAAATAAACAATTTTATTTTGAAATTTTCGTTCGGAACGTAATTCCAGTGCCTTTAATTTATTGGGAAGTTATTTTTTTCTCTTAAGTACTTTATTTAGGGGGTTGCGTAATAAGATGTCAGATTCTGTGAACAGGATTTTGTCCCGGAACATGGAAATTTTTTGCATAAATGGTGCAATAAATCACATTACATTAGATTGGTGCTTGCCTGTGTATTTAAGAGGCAAAAGTATTCTAACAACAATTAGAGTAGACAAAATTATGCATACAACTAAAAAAACACGGTTTGATCACCAATAATCTAGGAGTTACGGCCTTTCAAAGGACTCCGATTTTTTCCAATTTTTTGTTAAAAATCTTATGTGTTTTTTGTTCCTCTGAATCTAAGAATCTAAGAATGGTCAACAGATAAATTGAAGTAGACGTAAATACCTGTTTAAAAAAAAGTCATCCTAACTATAATAGATAGCTGGTTCATCACCTTTTTAATTATATGCAAGGTTATATTTTTGGCATATTCAGATTTATATTTGAAAATCCGTACAATAAAGTAATTTTTTATAACCTCTAATCTTATCAGCAAATAATTTTAATAAGAAAAAAATTATGCTTTTTTACATGTATTTATTTATTTATTGCATTTGGACATCTTTTGATATTTATTGTAGAATAGAATAAGTTTTCTTGATGTTTTAATTTGATGCAGTTTCCGTAATTAATGGAACGTGTGAAAATAGAAAAGATTATTTTTCATAGAAATAATTTAAATAGTACAAGGGTATTATTTATTCAAAAAATAGTGTCTTTGACCAAATATTTGATTCTTAGCGCTTTTAATTTTTATTCTTATCGCAAAATGATTGGATTTCAATTATTGCCTTGAAACTTATGTATATACATTAAAACTTATATATTTTTCAAGTACACACGGTTAGTTATAAAATAGATAATTTACAACTTCAACAATATTTAAATTTGAATGGCTTCAGGAATAGAAAACAGGATAGTTATAATTTCAATAAGAATTCAATTAGTATCATATTATAAGTTCTAAAGCTTTTACTCTGCAGTCTTGACAAATTTTGAATTAAATATAACGCTTGTTAGTGTTACGAACGGGTGATAAGCGTAGACCAACACACGGACAATATAAAATTACATTTTTTTACGATGTTCCAATTTAAGGTAGTTTCCGTAATTAATGCAACTTATGGAATTTTAAAAAATTATTTTCATGAAAATAAATTAAAAAGTACAAATAAATAGTGTTTTCTCTGTTTAAAAGTACCTATAACAGTGATATTGCAATTCTCGATATTATAACAAGATTAATTTTTCCCGAGACGGCCTTTCCCGGAAGATAATTAATCCGTTCCTCTTGTATTTTTTTCAATTAATAAAAAACTTTCGAACAGAAGGAACGTTTTCGATTTTTCATTTTGTTTATTTAAAAGACTATGATATTACTGTGAACCAATAGATATTAAGTATCAAAGTTATCTGAATAGGAAAATCAGTTCACATGATTTTGTTCCTACCATCAGTTTGGAAATAAAAAAGACAAGGAATATTCCGAGTCAATATTTTTATGCAAATTTAAAAAATAACATCGTGCGACGTTTCGACCTGAACATGTGGGTCATCCTCAGGCAAATTATACCTGATACAATTGATAAAAAAATTAGCTAATTAAAAAAATTAATAGTGTCTTAGAAAAATGATATAAAGCAGAAGTTAATTTACTTCATATTTTATATAGTTTTAAAACGTCAAAATTGTGGTTGAATAGAAAAAGGTTTTAACGGTTTCTGATATTTCTTCCAAATACATCATTTTTTTTTTTTTTTTTGAAAAAGCCTCAAAAAACAAAGAGGCTCACAATAATTATGGATACATTTTTAAAAAATTCCACCTTGCGAAACCACAATAGTCAAACCGCGGACAAACAAGTTATGTAAGATATATAGTACAAAGTTTCAGATATAGAGGGCCTTAATTCAATTCCAACTAAAACAGCGCACCAAGGTATTTAGGAATTTCAATATTCAATTTACTATGCTATTGTAACATTGAGTTATATTGAGTATTTCTGTTTTGAAATAATGGAATGTTTCTTATATTTATTAATCAAAATCGATTCTAAGATTCTACGTGTGTAATTGTTATTTGCTTTTGCCGAAGTCTTTATATTAGCAAAGTCAATATCAAAAAGGTGACCAAAATGCCTCGAGTGATGTGACAAACCTGTGTTCAAAATTGCCAATGCTGCCATCTCTTTTGTGTTCAGCTATTCTTGTTTTTTCTCTTCTACCCGTTTCACTACTGTAAATTTTATTACAACTTTTGTATTTTATTAAGTAAACCACGTTTTTATTTTTTTCAGAATTTTTCTTGTTTATAAGACAATTTTCCAATTTATTATTGTTTTTAAAGTATACATCAATGTTAAATTTTTTTCAAACACTTTTATAATCTCTATGATAAACCTGGTAAACATGGTAACGAAACACGTAAATCGATTTTTTAGTGATTATCTGAATTTTTTTTTTTAACTATTGTAAATTTTATTTATTATTTTTTTGATGACACTTTCTATTTAAGGTAGTGGATAATTATTTTGTTCTTATGTAATTTTTAATTGGTTTAAATTTTCTTCTCTAAATATAAAATCGCGAGGTTTTATGCATCTGTCTACTAGTCCTTTAATTAATCCAACTTTTTGGTTAAATTGACGGTGTGAATTATAATTTAAATATTGCCCTGACCATGAGCATTTTTTGTACCAATTGGTAGTCATTTTTCAATTCAAAAGTCCAAGAAATAATTTAAAAAATACATAAATATTATTGATTAAAAATGGTGTCTATGACCAAACATCTGATTATAAGACCTTTCAATCTTTATTTTTATCGCAAAAGGATTGGATTATAAATATTGCCTTTCTGAACTACAAAAGATTCATTCATATTAAAAGAGTTTCTACATAAATATTTTTTGCACGCTCCAAAGTTAAAAAAAAATCTGTCCTTTTTTCAAAAGTACATTTAACAATGACATTCCAATTCGCCAAAGTAAACTAAAACGCATGTATCCTGAGACCGCCTTCCCTGCAAGATAATTAAATCGTTCCTCTTTGACTCCTCTTCAATCAAGTAGCATAAACTTTTTAAAGGACGGACGATTTTTGATTTTTGATTTGGTTTTTTTTTAAAGTATGATAATAATTGTAAACCTATAATCTTTTTCATAAAAAAATAATAACGTAAGGGAATTAAAAAGGGAACTGAAATACATTAAAATTTGTTTTGATCTTTTGTAATATAGCAGATTACATCTAACATTGTATGACGACGCCGGATCACAAGAAGTTCTATATTCGTGTTGTACATTTCATGTAATTGAATTAATGATTTAGAAAATTCTCGCTTACGCACTTTACTATAAAATTGTGGCAGATTCTGCAGTTGGGTCCAACTGGACATTGCCTGATTTCATTTCTAGTCAATGGGGTAACATTTCCGGTTTCTATGTTTATTTTTGCACGTACGTTGCTGCGATTTTGGGATTTGGAAAAATATATTCCAGCTAAATAATCACTATTATCTAGTATTGAAAACACTTCACCATTAAGTGATGACAATACAAGATGTTCTTTAGTAGATATTCGCCTAAAAAAAATCGGATTTATGAGTACATTAATTAGTTTATCAGCAGGAAAAGTGTATCTCCGAAGCTTGAATAGACAATTCCGAATATAAAAAGGAGTCAGCCGAATAAATTCAAGTTGTTGAAAACTATATTCGCGTCCGTCAGAAGATGCAACGATCAGGGTAGGTGAAGCTCTATGCCTGGCAAGAGGAGACCTGGACCTGGGACGAAGAAGAGGTTCGGCCGGAGAAAGGCTACTGGCTGAAGAAGGTTGTATGTCAGAAGAAGATCAGGCGCTATCGCGTATATCCGGAATAGGTTCGCCATCAGGTAAACAGTGAAACTGTGAACTTGAGTCTGCAAGAAACAACACATTATAATTTATTTTTTAAGTGACATTGAATTCGGATCGTAAATACCCCTGTATAAACGATCGCCATTCTTTCAACTAGGGGGAATGCTAATTGTCGCTTTAATGAAGAATTTGGTTAACATTTTAACTATTGCTCACCTGATTGCTTAATGGCTTCATTATATAATTAATTAGACTCAATTATATGTACATTTATTCCGTCAGCATTATCTCTTTAATTATACTCAAGCTAGTCTTTTTAGTATATTCATATTTAAATTTCCAAAATTTTACCAAGAAATTAATATCTACCTGAAAAACAAACGATTTGATTAAATACCTAGAACCTTACTTTCGTAAGAAACAAATTTTCGACGACTTTGCCCCACCTAAATTTGAAACTATTTTTATAATGTATAAGGTCAACGAATAATATTAAACAGAAATAACTTATGTGATATGAAATTTATTTATTTATTACATAAGGATATCTTTCGACAGTGTTTGTAGAATTAAACAAATAAATATTTCTTGAGAATTATTTGTTAAAAAAATTTGGCACAGGAAAGGAAGTAAGATATTCCATATTTGCATATATTTCAATTAAAGGTAGTTTCCGCAATTGATGGAATTTGTGAAAATAGAAGATTATTTTTCGTGAAATTAATGTAGAGCTAAAATAGATTCGGTCAATAAGAATAGTTTTTCCGCATATATTTTTTGCACGCTTCAAAGTTGTTATAGGAAAAATATTCTTTCCACTTTTTAAATCTATCTTTAACAATGATATTGCTATTCTCGAAAGTGTCAGAGAATGCATTTTTCTCGAGATCGGCTTTCCTGCATGATAATTAAACGATTCGACTTCTACGCTTTTTTAATCAGACCGCATAAACTTTCTAACGAGAGGAAGTTCTTCGATGTTTAATCTCGTTTATTTCAAAGAGTATAATATTAATGGGAAATAAAAATATTAAATATCAAAGTATTAGTTTCAGAAGTGTGATGAGTGCCTCCGAATATTTTTTCAATTGATAACCCGACATTCAGAGAAGGGACCAATATTTTTTATTATAAATTATTGCGTGGCGATAAGAAGTGGTGGCCACTTCGCAGTGCAATGTCGCTCCTTTAAACCTTGGCATTAAATCCTGGAAAAGCTGAGGATTCTGAGTGGCACCCCAATCTCAGGTTCGGAGGAGTTTTCGAAGCATGTGGAAGAGGATCGCTAAATGCTACTGGCCAAGAAAAATGGTTAAAAAGCAATCCTCGAGTTTGACAAGCTTATTATTGATAGAAGTAAATTCGAGAAAAAGGATGTCATGGATATCGCTGCAATCGAAGACAAGGAGGAAAAGAAGACCAATTGTTTTAAAGGCAAAAGGATCAAAAACAAATCAAAAACAAATAGTCTCAGTGATGTCTGCAAAGGTTACAGATAGTCTGACCGCAATTGCTTATTTTAAAACTGCGATGATATCTCTAGCTTTACGCTATCACATAAAATAAATAATTGTATGCTTCAGCAGCAAACGGATTTGGAATCCTCTTTGCCCACGGGAATTGGTGTCAAATCGAAAAGAAGGTGCAAAGGTGGCTTAACTCTGCATGTTAATAAAAGTTTTTATTCAAGTTCACTGATTCAAAAAGAGAAACATGGACATTTGTATAAGTTAGTTTTTATCATTTAAAGTTTGTTATTGGCCTTTGTTACTTTAGATACGAATTTTATGGTAACTAGAGTAGAATTCGAGACAGCGCTCGACTAATTGTTTTTAACATACATCAACCAATTCTTTTTAATTTATGGCAAGTTTAACAAGTTTTTAGTCTTTCTTATTTCATTCTCTCAATATTCCCAAAACATCTCAACAACTCTTTTCTTTTTGACAAACCATGTTTCATCTACCCCACATTCTTTGATGATTCTCCTAATATTGACTTTGTCTATTAATATATGTGTGGCTATCTATTCATCAATCTTTGCGTTATTAGTAACTCAACACCTTGATTTCCGAGGAGAGCAATTCTAAGACAACTGCAAAGACATAAAAAAATGTCTTGTCCATTGGACGACACAAACACTTATATACATTTTTGGGACCAGCAAATCCGAATTTGTGTTTGTTTTCACTCGGTCAGATAGAATTTCGTTCCTTACCTCAAAAAAGTGATGGAAGTTAAAACTTTGCACCTTTTTTAACTCATAGATGAAATGCACTCTAACTGAGTCAAAACAACCTCAGAATCAGATTAAACGACCCCAAAAACGTATCGTAATGTTTGTATCATCTAACGGACACGAAATTGTTTTGTGTGTCTCTTTTATCTCTGAATATTTAAAACACACAGGATATAATCCACATTAGACTTCTTAGATATTTTTTTTCATTCTTAAATCATTCATATTGATTCTTTATTATTATTTTTTAATTTGGAAACTTACATTTAACATTGTAAGAGGACTTGGATTAAAAGAAGCTTTATATTTTTGTTGTACATTTTTTGTAATTGAATTAATGACGTCGAAGATTCTGCCTTACACATTCTACTGAATAATAAAAGCAGATTCTGCGTTTAGAGCCCACTGGACAATCCCTGTTTTCATTTGTGCTCAATAAGGTAACCATGCCGCTTTCCATGCATAATTTTACCCGTACATGTGAGCGATTGTTATAACTGTATACATATATTCCAGTAAAATAAATATTATTTTCCAGTATTGCAAAGACGTCGCCATTAAGTGACGATAATACAATTTTTTCTTGATTTGGCATGGGCCTATATAGATTCCTTCTAACGAGCACTTTAATTGGTTTATCTTCAGGAAAAGTGTATCTACGAAGCTCGAATCGCCAGCTCGGATTACTAATGGGAGTAAGCTGGATAAACTCAAGTTGATCCACATGATATTCACGCCCACCTAAAGAAAAAAGAAGCGTGGTAGCTGGAGCTATATGCCTGACAGGCGGAGACATGGACCTTACACGCAGAAGAGGCTCGTCTCGAGAAAGATTGCTAGCTGGAGAATGTTGTGTGTCAGAAGAAGAAGAGGCGCCGCTGTCACAAATACCAGGAATTGGTTGGCCATTCGGTAAGCAGTCAAACTGCGAACTTTTCTCTGCAAAAAGAAATAACGTGTTAATTTTTTTATATTGATATTGAAGTCGAATCTGTTTACGTTAGGAGTACGCAATTTGATACACCCATGCGGAATTATTTCTGATGCGCTATATATTTACCAATGCAATTAAGGAGAAACACCCAGACAGAAACCCTTGCATAAATGATCGTCATTTTTGCAGTTACGGTAAAAACTGATCCTCACGTGCAACGAGAGTTAGGGGAACACTTTAACTGGTGCGATGTTTCAGTTTAAAGTAGTTTGCGTAATTAATGCTATTTGTGAAAATAGAAGAGGTTCTTTTTCATGAAATTAATTTGACAAGTACAAAGATATTACGTATTGAAAAAAGTCTTTCTTCGATGGAACATTTGATTCTAATTTTTATTCTTATCGCAAACTGATATTAGTTTAATGATTGCCCTGAAACTTATTTGCTTAAGATACAAATTGGTAGAACTTTGACGCATCCAATTATATTTTTTATTACTAGGCTGAAATCGTCATTTCGCAAGCCTGAAAACAAGCGCTAAAAATATTTGGGTCAATAACAAAAGTTTTGACACAAATATTTTTTTTCACGCTTGATTATTAAACCGTTCCACTTGTGAAAAATATTAAATATTTTAAAGTGTCAGTATCCATTGCGTTTTCATTTGGTACAAATATTTCTTCGTATGATTGCATCAGATTCGGAGAAAGCACTATTATTATTTATTATAGTGATATGAATTCAGATAAAAAAAAGCGGAGGATTTTCCTAAGCTATTACAAGAGGATCGTAAAGTGCTACTCTTCTTTCTAAAGGAGGACAAAAAAAGGGAAAAAAACTATTTTCAGCTATGACAAGCTTGTTATGAATGGAATAAAATTCTAAAAGAAGAATGTCATGGATACCGATGCTAAATAACGAGAAGGGCGAGAAAGAATTTATGTAAAAGCGACTAGGCAGGAAGAATAAATGCTTCGATAACAAACAGGAAAACATTCCCACAATGAAATGGCACAGTTTCATTAATTTCAGGACCAATAGAAAAACTTTTTAAAAGAAAGAACGGTGGCCTAAACCTAAAGTTTTGTAAATGAACAAATCCAGGACTTGCTTTGAGGTCGAAAATTTTCAATTATTTTAATTTGAAATTCCACAGTTATCTGTTACGGATCAGCAAATAAATGTCTTTACAAAATTTTAAAGGCACCCAACATATCCAGATAATTAAAAAAGTTCGCATTCTCATCAACATTACTAATTACAAAAATAAGCACTTTACGAGCATGTTTTACTATTACTATCTAGAATTATTCATTTAATAAATTAGCTATCATTCTTTAAAGGAATAACGATACTGTTATAATAAATATTTTAGCAAAACTATTTGCCAACAATAATCAGTCTTACGGTCTAATTGGAGTCAAAATAATTGTT